>DF366067.1:1514-23911 GCA_000787875.1 Solanum virginianum
ATCGAACCCCTAGCAAATACTTACTCAAATTCTCATAATCCGTTCTTGATTTCCAAAGTTCGATTATAGGTTACATATTCCTTCAAACTCATTTTTCAGCAAGTTCGTCGGCTATCGGAAGTTCTGAAAGTCTTAGTCTTGAGTTGGCATAGACAAAATGTGACTCGTAGTGGTGAGTTCGTCTTCGTCAAGCTCGTCATCCCAGTTCCTGCTCCAAAAAAGTAATATTTCACTCTTGTTCTTTTGTTTGATTCTCATATGTTATAGCTGTGAGTATTGAGTTGATATATCTTAGAATGGTTGTTTGCCCGAGTGTGTATATTGACACCTTGTTTTGTTCATTGAGAAAATGTTGAGAATATTGGTCGATTGTTTTGTTCACTGACTTACTTGGAAACATGTTATCAAATTTAAGTGTATCCGTTTGTCTTTGATGATAATTTGTGAATATGACCTGTTTGATACAATCTCGAGGCTAATGGTTTTGATTCCTACTGGACTATTATCAGAATCAGGATTCTATGATCATAAAACATGTTTTGTTTGACTTATCGTCCTGCTTCATTTTGTATAAACATGTAGCATAGCATTTTAGTTTAAAGTCTATTTCTTTTCTGGCAATTTTAATAGGTTGAAAATGATCTAGCTCGCAGCCTATTTATTTCCTGTTCTGTTGCTTTAATATGAGCTCTTGTTTCTGTCCCCCCCATCTCATCTTGTTCAAATATGTTTTGATCTTGACTGTTGCATGATAGTGTTTCTAAACTTGAGCATTGACCATTGAAATTGTTTTTCCACTATACTCAGTTCTGGAATATCTTTGCCATGCATCCCTGTTTTCATATCTTAGGAAGATAAGATTGCATCATTTGTTTACACAATGCAATAGTTGTCAGAAGTATTTTCATTATTCTCCCCTCAATTTCTTGATTGATCTTTTATGTACAACATGGCATGTAGGAGTCCTGTATTCATTAAAACTTAAGAAATCACATGACATTTAAGCTTAGCTTATGCACTTGTAGTTCTATTTGAGGTTAGCTATTTCTTTTTCCTACAATACGGCGCTAGTATCATTTGTCCAGACTTGATAATTGTTCTTGGCTGTGTTAGCTATTTCTTTTTCCTGAAATATGGCGCTAGTATCATTTGTCCAGACTTGATAATTGTTCTTGGCTGTCCTTTCTGTTAACCGCCTGGTTTAAACTTGTTCCATACCGAGTGTGAAGTCATTCCATCCTTGTTTTGGTATGCTTAGGCTAGAATAGGCTCCCATTTATTTCCCCTTTCTTTCCAAATAGTCATGAACAACTCTATGCACCTTCTATTGATCCTATACCACTATACGTGCAACTGATTTTGTGGATAATGGTATTCCTCAAATTTGGTTGTTTGTGTTTGCATGCTAATAAGTGTGAAGTTACAGTTTCTTGTATTGTTTGGTGTTAAATTAAGTTACTACCTAATGACTGATTTTAAACATAGAAGTTGTTGCTTGGGTATATGTCTTTGACTCTCTCTATCTCTTTGTGTAAAATGTAGAACACATAATACACCTGTCTTCAATTGAACTTGTTAGAACTCCATTTTAGGGATATTTTTGAGAAATGAAAGTGAACTTGGTCAACTGTGTAGTGGCTAATACATTCATATGCATCATTGTTATGCTCCCTATTCATTATACTCATTTAGATCTGTTGTTTGGTGCTCTTTATCATCACTATTATACTCTTTTCTCATCATTGATATTGTGATTGCCATGATTGAAACAACACTAGTAATTTGTTGGTTTCAATCTTGGGCCAGATTTACTTGTCAATGTTTGATGTTTTAACATGTCACAGCTTGTCCCTTGAGTTTTACTTTCCTATCTGTGAATTACAAGTATATTAACATATCCTGGTGAATTTCATTTGTTAAGCCCTATTTTCTCCATTTTTATTCTTCTGCCAACACCTTATGAATTCTATTTATTAAGCTCTATTTTTAGATGTGGTCCAAATTAGTGATTAGTGTTCGCACAAAGTTGTTATAAATAGACTCTATGTGAATTTGTTTTGGTCTCGGTGATTTACTTAAAGCTATCTCATTTTAATGATTCTCAATATCTATTCGGGTTATCTATATCGCATACTCATCCTTATTTTATTTCTTTGCATGAACAACGCTCTGAACCCATCTCGAACGCACCTTTGCATCTATGCCGGGCCACGGAGGCCCAGTTCCTTGTATTTAATACCTCTGGGACGTCGTCAAGTCGAATGAAGGCTGATATACAGGTTTTGAAGGCGAAAACCTGTGAATATACACTGATATACATTAAGTATATATCACAGAAAATGTAGGCCGCAAGCCCAAAAAAGGAGCAGCAGCTGGCCTTATGGGCCAAATTTCCAGGAAAAGTAGTTTGCTGAAATGTGGTATATACCCTGATATACAATGTATATATTATATTGATTTAAAGCAAAGAAATGGGCTAAAGGCCCAAACTCTTCAACTCTCTTCTCTACTTTATTTTATGTATCTTATTTGTATAAACTCATTTTTCAGCAAGTTCGTCGGAGGCCCAAACTCTTCAACTCTCTTCTCTACTTTATTTTATGTATCTTATTTGTATTTATTTGGATAATAACCTTTGTTTTATTTTAATCTAATTAATTTCCCTAGCATGTGCGCCATTTATGTTTTTTCTTTCAATTTTTCTTAATAAAATTATTTTTCTATAAATTGGGTGTAGTAGAAATTTTACAAAAATATTAGTCATTTTCTAAGCTTAATCAAGTTCTTTCAAAATCAAGTAAATCTTTTGAAATTTGGACAAATCTTTCAAAATCTAATCAATCTTCTAAGTTTAGTTAAAATCTATCAATCTTACCAATATTTTCAACTCCAGTTAATTATTTTAAATCCAGTCAACTCTTTCAAATCAAGTCAATATTTTCAAATTGAGTCAATATTTTTAAATCGGGTCAATATTTTCAAATCGAGTCAATATTTTAAATCGAGTCAAATATTTTCAAAAGTAGTCAAATTATTTAATCGTCGGTCGACCGCACGTTAGCGGCCATTTTGAGTGATTAAGTTCTTCTCAAAGTGGAAATTGAACCCTTACCCATTTTCTCTGAAATTTTAGAACTTTTCTGGTAGGTTTTAAAATTCAACTTTGGTTTCCTAATTATCCTTAAAATTAGGTGGCAACTCTCTTTTTCTTTCAATTTTTGGTAATTTGGTTCGTACTTAAATCAATTGAGCATCGAATCTGATTTCTAAAAAGAGTCGGTCATTTTTCAGATTAACAGAAATGGCGACTCTGCTGGGGATTCTTAATTAGGTTCTAACCATTAGATTTGGTTGTTTGACTAACTGTTCCATTATGTTTTCTTATTTGCTTTATTTGTTTAAATTCAATATTAAACTGTCATTTGCATTTCATGGCATTTCCTATTTTATCTCATGTATTTGGAAGGATGGGTTTGTGATCCCTCAGCCAGATCCCCAAATACTTAACCCTTTTCGGAATAAGTGGTAATTTATTAGTTCGCGATGCGGCTAATGGCTTTCATGAACTTCCAGCCCAGGTTGTCCGCCTGGGTACCCGATCCATTCAAAATCCACTCTTAGATACCTAGGATAGGGCGAAGCCAAATCCTCACTTTTAAGCATTGGCCTAAGATGACCCAACGCGTAAGGCGTGTTTGGGCCCAGAAGATCACCTTGAGTCCAAAATGGCCCCCGACCCAAATGGATGATCATGCTTATGTGTTTATATTTGAAGGATGTACATATTGTTTGGCGAACCTTTGTCCCTCAGGGTCGGGAGTTCATTTTAGTTAGCACATTGTGATCAAGAGAAGCTTTTGTACAAGGCATTACATTCAAAGGCGTTCAGAGTTGACGAGAAGTTCAACGAGAAGAAATCTTTCACGAAGGTTTAATTTATGACTAATCCCCTACGTGGGATTGATTTTTGTATCCACCCCCCTCCCAAATTATGTATCCCATTAAGTTTATTCATAAAGATTGTATACATATTTTTGGGGCAATGGAACGTTTAAACCTGTGTATACATCGTTCAAATCGTTAGGCTCACCCTTGGCACAAAAGGGTCACATATCTGTTTAGGACGCGCAATATCTGTTTATGTGATATGTTTTATAACTGTTTGTGTGATTATGTTACTTTGTTTGAAGACTTCTAGCCCACTTCTTTTCGAAAGTTTCTAGAATTCCTAAGCAAATAAATCAAGTCACACTTTGTTTGAAGACTTCTAGCTCACTTCTTTTCGAAAGCTTCTAGAATTCTCTAAGCATATAAATCAAGTCACTATCAAGAATTCGTCCAAATATTCTTCGAGTCTTAAATTTCTCAACAAAATCGAACCCCACTCTCAAAATTCAAAAATCTTGCTTGTCAAATTTCAGTTCGAAAAGTTTCAGGCTTTAGAACTACGTATGGTCTGATTTCTCCTACTGATATACATTAAGTATAGTTTCAGGCTTTAGAACTACGTATGGTCTGATTTCTCCTTCATGAGATACGTACGCAGTCTCTCAAGGCTCGGCCCCCCCTAAAAAAAATCACCCCCATTTTTAGAAAAGTATTTTATTTTCTATCTTGTGATCCTTCCTTACAAAGAAATCACCCCCATTTTTAGAAAAGTATTTTATTTCCTGTCATTCTCTCTTACAAAGGAATCATTAAAACACAAAAAAACTGTCAAATTATTTTCCTAATTCGCAAGCCTTGAATTTAAATAAGCAATATTTCGCCTATTTTATTCAGCTTGGTTCCTATTTTTAGAAAAGATCTTTCCCGTCATCCTTCTTTACAAGAAATCACCAAAAAAAAGGGCAACAGTTCGTCTATTTAATTGTTTTTGATGGGTTAGTATGTCTTCAAACGATGCAACTATTTGTTTACTATTTTGTGTGATATTTTGCATTATTCATTATGAACAAGGACTAACACTTTTGCCTTCTGAGTTGTTTTCATTTGACAGATAATTTAGAATTGATTTGTGTTGATAAAGATGGTCGATCATCACTATTTCACTAGATCAAAGGCACTCAAAGGAAATATGACAAACTACAATGATAATGCAAGCCTGACTGAGATCACTGGGATAGATACCACTATCACACAACAAAATGAATTGATTGCACAGCCGATGCAACAAATTGTTGACATAAGAACGGAAATGAAGAAGACTCAAGAGCTAGCAAACTTAGCCATCACTGCTAATCTTCCTGGTCCAAATGACAGGGAGCCTCCATTTCATTTTTCTTTTCCTAATCAACCTACCCCACAATATCACCCTCTTCCCTATTATCAACCCGCACAATATCTGAACATCACCCCAAACTACCAATCTCTGCTGCAGAATTGCTCCCATATCCAACCAACCTATCAAACTCCCTTTACCAGATATCCAATCCCAAATAACTCCCCAAACTACCAATCTCTGCTGCAGAATTGCTCCCATATCCAACCAACCTATCAAACTCCCTTTACCAGCTATCTAATTTCGAATGTCCAAATCCCACAGTCAAATTACCAAACGCCTCCATACCCAAGATTCCAAACTCCGGCACTACCCCGTTGAAGACACCATCAAATGCCTCCACCTCCACAAAATAACTATAATCCTCTTCGTCCAAATGCATATAAGAAACCCCCTAGGGTGTTCACTCCACTCGCTGAAAGCTGGACAAAGCTATTTGAGAGATTGTCAGCTGCAAGATTGATTCAGCCTGCCCCTCCGAGAGCTATGAAGGTTGATCCTCATTTCATCAGGGGTGATCAGATTTGTGCTTACCACTCCAACAGTCTTGGACATAACACTGAAGACTGCATAAGTCTGAAGCACAAAATCCAGGACTTAATCGATAGCGACATGATTGTTCTCTGAACAATCGCCCCAAATGCCTGATCACGAGGAAATATGACTGGCATCGATGATGACTGGATATTGAGCCCACCATATTTTATTAAGACGTGTTTGGATTTTACATAAACATCACCCTTTGATAATCAACTCATATGCCATCAAGAGATGCTACGCCTAGACTCAGAGTGTTCGTTTCCTGTAATCGCATAATTTGCTTGTAATCATTTCTATTTATCCTGAACTACGTTTGACCTGAATTATCAAGAATGAGATACGTAGGCGATTTATGTCGGCCTCGGTCATTTTCTTATCTAAAATTTTTAAATTTTCTCTACCTCCTAAGCGGGGGAACTACATTTGACCTGATTTTTGCCCCAACGGGATACGTAGGCGCCATAACGGCTCGGTCATACTCCCAGAAAGGAAACTGGGATAGAATTTTTGAGAGGAACTCAAAAATTCTGAACAAGAAATCCATCTTCAACTAATCGAAGTTTAGAACCTGACGAAACTTCAACTGGGACAGAATTTTTGAGAAAATTCTCAAGGTGTTTCTGACAAGCTGTCAATCTCTGACGACATCTAAACTGGGACAGAAATTTTGAGTTTGCCCTCAAAATTCCGCTAAGCATCATTACGAATTTTGGAGGTCATATTAAGGATTCTTAGCCTGATCAGAAATTTAAAGACAACCGAGAAGATGGGAGATCAAAGCACTTCATCGGGACAAGACGAAGAGCAGGCAATTGAAGAATCAACATGGATCAGTTTGCTTTGAAACTAAGCATTTTTTCTTTGGATGCAGGAACTAAAGTCGCAAGACGAAGAGCAGTCAATTGAAGAATCAACATGGATCAGTTTGCTTTGAAACTAAGCATTTTTTCTTTGGATGCAGGAACTAAAGTCGCAAGACGAAGAGCAGTCAATTGAAGAATCAACACGGATCAATTCGCTTTGAAGCTAACTATTTTTCTTTGGATGCAGGAACTAAAGTCGCAAGACGAAGAGCAGGGAATTGAAGAATCAACATGGATCAGTTTGCTTTGAAGCTAACCATTTTTCTTTGGATGGAGGAGCTAAAGTCGCAAGATAAAGAGCAGACAATTGAAGAATCAACAAATTAGTTTATTTTAAAACTAAGCATTTTTCTTTGGATGCAGAAACTAAAGTCGCAAGACATCTTTGGACCCACAGAGGCCTTACAAGACAATTTAGCGCAAGGGCTGAGATTGAAAATTTCATCTAGATCAATACAAGCTGGATAACTCCAGATGACCCCTATATTTATTCATTACTCTTTTCACTTTCAGAATCATCTTCCTATCGGTTTATTATGATTTGTAACATATTTCTCTTAATGCAGGAGATAAGATAACTTGGCAAAATGGCCAAGATCACCATACTTCACCCAAGGAAATCTTTGCAGGCCTTATAAGAACCAAGGCATAAATGATTCCGCATCACTCAAATCCCCAGCAACTCATCTTGTCATACTCGCGGAAAGAGGTTATTTTATTTTTACACTTGCACCGAGAGCGCTATTTCATTTCCTGTTGCCAAGAGGGCCAAAGACTTATCTATCATGCATCGCGGTGAGACATATATTATGAATTGCAGAGAGTACATCATTGGTGAGGTCTATTTTACTTTCCACTTGCTGGAGAAATACATTCTATCATGCATCGCGGTGAGTACATCATATCATGCATCGCAGTGAGTACATTATATCATGCATTGCGGAGAGTACATCATTGGTGAGGTCTATTTTACTTTTCACTTGCTGGAAAATACATCATATCATGCATCGCGGTGAGTACATCATATCATGCTTTGCGGAAAGTACATCATTCGTGATGTCTATTTTACTTTCTACTTGCTGGAAAGAATACATTCTATTATGCATCGGGGAGAGTCATTGAAAGGATTATATATTCATTGCCTCTAGAAGACTATTTTATTTTCAGTTGCCGATCCAAAGCCATTATATATTCATTACCGCCAAAAGACTATTTTATTTTCAGTTGCCGAGCCATTATATATTCATTGCCTCCAGAAGACTATTTTATTTCCAGTTGCTGAATACAGAGCCATTATATATTCATTGCTTCCAGAAGACTATTTTATTTTCAGTTGCCGATCCAGAGCCATTATATATTCATTGCCGCCAGAAGACTATTTTATTTTCAGTTGCTGAATGCAGAGCCATTATATATTCATTGCCTCCAGAAGACTATTTTATTTTCAGTTGCCGATCCAAAGCCATTATATATTCATTGCCGCCAGATGACTATTTTATTTTCAGTTGCCGAGCCATTATATATTCATTACCTCCAAAAAATTATTTTATTTCCAGCTGTCGATCCTGAGCCATTATATATTCATTGCCTCTAGAAGACTATTTTATTTCCAGAGCCATTATGTCTTCATTGCCGCTAGAAGACTATTTTCATTGCCTCTAGAAGACTATTTTATTGTCAATTGCGCCCAGAGTGCTAGTTTATCTTTGTCAGATTGCTCCCAGAGAACCGTACCAAATGCCAGTTGCGCCTAGGTTATCATTTTATTTTTCAGTTGCCCCCACAACACCATTTTGATTCATTATCTATACAAACCGGGACATAGTCTGAAAAAGGCGTCAAACCTTTCGGATATGAGCTGAGAAGCGACTACCACCACATTCCAACCACACCCCTGTCAGAAGGTATGTGGGCATTTCTGTAAGTCTGTCAATTTTCAGTTCTGTATCCAGGTGATCTCAATCCTTACCGGACATAATTTCCTAATCCGAGTGATGATGTACCAGGAGTTTTGAAAATTATGTCCGTGTAAGTTCTCAATTATGAATGTGAAGAGCTCCACATTTATGATTAAGAGGTTGCAAGCCTCTTTTTTGTAACTCAATCTGTTTGTCACTCCTTCTGATCAGAGGTCATCTCAGAATAAGAGATTTTCCCTTCAAACGATAGAGTCGAACTACAAGCAGCCTGATTCCTAAGTCCAAGGATATGTAAGCGAGCTCAAGTTTAAAAACTCGGCTGCGTTCCAACATTAACCCCTCAAATCTCATTCCCGAGCTTCCTAATTTCTCCATAATTAGCTATTGGGATAGCTTTTGAGTTCTTTCAAAATTGTGCGTAAAATCAAGCGTTTTGAACTACAAGTGACTTGAATTCTCATGTAACCTGATATATGTAGGAAACCCAGAACCGTGTCCAGCCATAATTCCTCAAAGCCCCCACCAAGTTTTTCAAAAGATGTGGTTCGGCTAAAAATTAGGTTAGTCAAGTTTCTTTGTCCACGATCTCTTTCATCGCTCGCATCCAAAGAAAGGGACAGCTATTGACGCTAAATTTTTACCCTCCACATCACAAATACCTAGTTTATTTTAATTTTAACAATTTTAAAATATTTGTCTATTTTTATATATAATAATAATAATAAAAAGGATTTTAACATCAAATCTTTTTTAAAATCCGGCGCATGGGGGCCACGCGCCCCCAATTCTTTTACTTTTCACTTTTCCCTTTCTCAAACGCACGCTTCTCCCTTCCCCATTTCCCCATCTTCTTCTTTAATTCTTTTTCTTCAATTGAAGAAGAAGAACAGAAAACCAAACCCCCAACCCCAAATCCCTATACCATCTCCCCTCACGCGTAACCCTTCCCCTGTCGACTTCTCCTTCTTCTTCTTCTTCATCAATGAAGAAAAGAAAATAAGGAGGGTAGAGGCAGCGACAGTTGAGGATTCGAACCCCTAGCAAATACTTACTCAAATTCCCATAATCCATTCTTGATTTCCAAAGTTCGATTATAGGTTACATATTTCTTCAAACTCATTTTCAGCAAGTTCGTCGGCTATCGAAAGTTCTGAAAGTCTTGGTCTTGAGTCGGCATAGATAAATTGTAACTCGTAGTGGTGAGTTCATCTTCGTTAAGCTCGTCGTCCCAGTTCTTGCTCCAAAAAAGGTAATATTTCACTCTTGTTCTTTTGTTTGATTCTCATATGCTATAGCTGTGATTATTGAGTTGATGTATCTTAGAATGGTTGTTTGCCCGAGTGTGTATATTGACACCTTGTTTTGTTCATTGAGAAAATATTGAGAATATTGGTCGATTGTTTTGTTCACTGACTTACTTGGAAACATGCTATCAAGTTTAAGTGCATCCATTTGTCTTTGATGATAATTTGTCAATATGACCTGTTTGATACAATCTCGAGGCCAATGATTTTGATTCCTACTGGACTATTATCGGAATTAAGATTCTAGTATCATAAAACATGTTTTGTTTGACTATCGTCTTGCTTCATTTTGTCTAAACATGTAGCATAGCATTTTAGTTTAAAGTCTATTTCTTTTCTGGCACTTTTAATGGGTTGAAACTGATTTAGCTCGCAGCCTATTTATTTCCTGTTCTATTGCTTCAATATGAGCTCTTGTTTCTACCCCCCCATCTCATCTTGTACAAATATGTTTTGATCTTGACTGCTGCATGATAGTATTTCTAAACTTGAGCATTGACCATTGAAATTGCTTTTCCACTATACTCACTTCTGGAATATCTTTACCATGCATCCCTGTTTTCATATCTTAGGAAGACAAGATTGCATCATTTGTTTACACAATGCAATAGTTGTCAGAAGTATTTTTATTGTTCTCCCCTCAATTTCTTGATTGATCCTTTATGTACAACATGGCATGTAGGAGTCCTGTATTCATTAAAACTTAAGAAATCACATGACATTTAAGCTTAGCTTATGCACTTGTAGTTCTATTTGAGGTTAGCTATTTCTTTTTCCTACAATACGGCGCTAGTATCATTTGTCCAGACTTGATAATTGTTCTTGGCTGTCCTTTCTGTTAACTGCCTGGTTTAAACTTGTTCCATACCGAGTGTGAAGTCATTCCATCCTTGTTTTGGTATGCTTAGGTTAGAATAGGCTCCCATTTATTTCCCCTTTCTTTCCAAATAGTCATGAACAACCCTATGCACCTTCTATTGATCCTATACCTCTATATGTGCAACTGATTTTGTAGATAATGGTATTTCTCAAATTTGGTTGTTTGTGTTTGCATTCTAATAAGTGTGAAGTTACAGTTTCTTGTACTATTTTGTGTTAAATTAAGTTACTGCCCAATGACTGATTTTAAACATAGAAGTTGTTGCTTGGGTATATGTCTTTGACTCTCTCTACCTCTTTGTGTAAAATGTAGAACGCATAATACACCTGTCTTCAATTGAACTTGTTAGAACTCCATTTTAATAATAAAAAGGATTTTAACATCAAATCTTTTTTAAAATCCGGCGCATGGGGGCCACGCGCCCCCAATTCTTTTACTTTTCACTTTTCCCTTTCTCAAACGCACGCTTCTCCCTTCCCCATTTCCCCATCTTCTTCTTTAATTCTTTTTCTTCAATTGAAGAAGAAGAACAGAAAACCAAACCCCCAACCCCAAATCCCTATACCATCTCCCCTCACGCGTAACCCTTCCCCTGTCGACTTCTCCTTCTTCTTCTTCTTCATCAATGAAGAAAAGAAAATAATGGAGCAATAACTTCAAATTCGCGCATGCCTCGACAAGCCATTAAAGGCGACCTCGACATTATCGCCGACCATGCACCTCCCGCGAAACCCTAGCCGACCCCTTTAAATAGAGATCGAAGCCATTTCGAACGCTCCTTTGCATCTATACCGGGCCACGGAGGCCCAATTCCTTGCATTTAATACCTCTGGGACGTCGTCAAGTCGAATGAAGGCTGATATATAGATTTTGAAGGCAAAAACCTGTGAATATACACTGATATACATTAAGTATATATCACAGAAAATGTAGCAAAAAAGGAGCAGCAGCAGGGGCGGCCCAAGAGGCCTTATGGGCCAAATTTCCAGGAAAAACAGTTTGCTGAAATGTGGTATATACACTGATATACAATGTATATATTATATTGATTTAAAGCAAAGAAATGGGCTAAAGGCCCAAACTCTTCAACTATCTTCTCTACTTTATTTTATATATCTTATTTGTATTTATTTGGATACTAATCTTTGTTTTATTTTAATCTAATTAATTTCCCTAGCATGTGCGCCATTTATGTTTTTTCTTTCGATTTTTCTTAATAAAATTATTTTTCTATAAATTGGGTGTAGTAGAAATTTTGCAAAAATATTAGTCATTTTTTAAGCTTATTCAAGTTCTTTCAAAATCAAGTAAATCTTTTGAAATTTGGACAAATCTTTCAAAATCTAATCAATCTTTTAAGTTTAGTTAAAATCTATCAATCTTAACCAATATTTTCAACTCTAGTCAATTATTTTAAATCCAGTCAACTCTTTCAAATCAAGTCAATATTTTCAAATTGAGTCAATATTTTCAAATTGATTCTATATTTTAAATCGAGTCAAATATTTTCAAAAGTTAGTCAAATTATTTAATCGTCGGTCGACCGCACATTAGTGGCCATTTTGAGTGATTAAGTTCTTCTCAAAGTGGAAATTGAACCCTTACCCATTTTCTCTGAAATTTTAGAACTTTTCTGTTAGGTTTTAAAATTCAACTTCGGTTTTCTAATTATCCTTAAAATTAGGTGGCAACTCTCTTTTTCTTTCAATTTTTGGAAATTTGGTTCGTGCTTAAATCAATTGAGCATCGAATCTAATTTTTGAAAAGAATCGGTCATTTTTCTAGTTTACAATACCGAATTAATTATTTTTTATTTTTTATTTGGGCGGGCATAAATATCAAAAATCCAAAAAATCAAACTAAATCAAACTAATTCAATTTTTTTAGTTCAGTTTTGGGGTGAGGGTAAAAAAAATTAACTTTTTTATTAATTTTTTAATGGGACAGGCATAAATACCGAAAAATCGAACCAAATCAAACTAATTTGGTTTTTCGATTCGGTGTCGGTGTGGGGTGGGGTGGGGGGGCAACAAAAAATTAACTCTTTTAATTTTTTATTGGGACGAGCATAAATACCGAAAAATAAAAAAATTGAACCAAATCAAACTAATTTTGATTTTTCGATTCGGTGTCGGTATGGGGGGCAAAAAATTTTTTTTATTTTTATTGGGGCGGGTATAAATACCAAAAAATCAAAAAATCAAAAAATCGAACAAAATCAAACTAATTCGATTTTTTGGTTTGATGTCGGGTGTGGGGGGGGTGGGGATTAACTTTTTTTTTATTGGGGCGGGCATAAAGGTGATTGAGATTGAACATTAACAATCTAGCTTTGATTTAGTCTTTTTTGGCTTCAAGAGAATAAAGTAGGTTGGAACTATTATTATCCAAACCATATTTGATCAAATTCATATTTACCCATATTTTATATGGATGGATTGTGATCCAATCCATTTTAACTCAATCCATCCAAATCCAATCTAATCCACCCATTTGCCACCTCTAGTGACTACTTATTGTACTTGACTTTCTTTGTTATTCCCTCTCAATTTATTTGATATTTTTTTACTTTTTAAGAACTAATTAATTAATTTAAATTAGATTAACTCGATATTTAATTACATAAAAATATTATAAGTTAAAATTCTTTTCACGTCAATGTAATGAAAAATATATATTAAAATATTAATTAAAATTTAAATAATATAAATTTTGAAAGATGTAAAGTGTCATATGAATTGGAACGTAGAAAGTAATTAGTTGTTGTTCAATGAACAAGTATAGAGCTCGTTTAAATTAACTTATTTTAAGTTAAAATAACTTTAAATACTTTTACAATATTTAAATAAAATAAAAAATAATCTAAAATATTTATTTTAACATCAAAATTATAAAATAAGCTAAAAAAATATAAATTGAAATTTCTAATTTAGTTTATGCTTATAAGCCATAGCCTATAATTCCATTCAGCCATACCCCTAGAAATAGACATTGCATTTACCGACTCACATCACTCTATAGGTAGATATGGTCTTTATACCATTTGAAAAATATGTTGCTACCTAGAAATGTAGGATTGCCAAATTTATTGGAAGTAAAGAAATATCTATTGAGTATCTTTTTTACCATGGTTAAGGCTCAAATTAACTTTAGTTAATTAACGTTAAATCACAATATTTTTTAAAGGGAATATACCATACTCATACAAGTAAGAACATGAAAAACGGAGAGGAAGTGAATTTAACAAGTAGATTAATCTATCACTAAAGCGTTGGTGTTCGTTAGTTTATGACTTTTATTTATTTTTTTAAAATTTATACTTTTTACCTAAATTTTTTAAATAAAAATATGTAACGACCTGTCTAGGTCGTTACGGATCTTTTTCTTTCAATTTTTGGAAATTTGGTTCGTGCTTAAATCAATTGAGCATCGAATCTAATTTTTGAAAAGAATCGGTCATTTTTCTAGTTTACAATACCGAAACGGGGAAAAAATTTAGGTCAAAACTTGGAAACTTTGGGTCTAGGCTAGGCTTGATGAAATCTGAGTCAGGTGAGGTCTGGGTCAATGTGGTAATGGATTGGGGTTAGGATTATGCGTTTGATCTTTTGAATTGGTAGCCAAGACAATAGGAAACTTGTACGACTATACAAAATCTAATTCGGGTGAAAAGAACTCCCGAAATTGATCTTGATGCAAATGGTTGATTTAGGAACATCATGATTTGATGGTGTGTTGTGAAATGGAGGTTTGGAATGCAAATCCTGAGTTTCTGTCTCTTTGTAACGCGTCACGGTAGGATGATTCCCGCTATGGCATGGCCACCATGGAGGGACAAGCGCAAGTTTAAGTCAAAGAAGTCTTAAAATTATTTTTATTTCTCACAATTTATTCTTGAGAGACCAGAAGCAACTTAAGACATGTTTCTTGAGTTTTCCACTTGTTTCTTTGATAAAAGTAAGTTAATCCTTCCTCTAACTTATAATTTGATTTATGGACCTTAGAATCTATAAGAATCCTTTTAGGGGGAGGTTTTAACATGAAGTTAATGGTGGAAAAAGTCCTAGATGGGCTGAGATGATCATGAAAGTGGTCAAGCATTGGAATTTTGATATAATACAAATATTGTAAGCTTTTATTCATTAATTCTTTGTGAATCTTATTTGTTTTAGACCAAGAAAGAGCCACGGTATTAGAAAAGGGGAAAACTTCATTCTTTAAAGAGTTCCAAGGCTTGTTTTGAGTTAGGTGATGGTTTAATTTTTCATCTGTGATATATGTGCCTATTAACTGCATTGTTACTATTGTTTGCATGCATGTGAATAGAGAAAGATGAAATGAACATTTACAATGTTGTGCATGTGCATGTTGTAAAATATTCATCGTGATTGTGATTATAGATCGGGTGTCACATTCCAACATATTATTAGATTGGGTGTCATATTTAGACATATTATTGAATCAAGTGACACGTTCTAACATGTTAATAATTTGAGTGTAGGTTCTATGAGAGGACCATTATTGATTGTTGCATTTAAGATTCACATCAAGAATTGTATATTGAACATGAGTTGGTAATTCGTTAATGGTTCGTTATATGTGTGGTTGTCTATGTTGTGGTTATCTATATGTGATCCTATAAATACACTATTATTATGTGTATTGATATTACACTTGCTCTTTTTTATTGAGTATAAGACATCTTCAAGAGGCTCTTGACAGACCTCAATTAGGAGATCAATGATGAGCAACCAAATTCAAAGGCGAACCACCTCATTTCATGCTACCATGAATTTATTAATCCTCTTAGTTCATTTGCTTTAGATTACGACATTTTAGATACTTATTGCTTATTATTTTTCTGGGTTTGCATCCTCTCATGCTGTACATTTAGGTAGAGTTTTGATATAATAACTTTCAGGTTGCAGGGTGTTTTTTTTTTTACTATCTACATTTCATTATTCAGTTTATGAAAACTCAACTTTAATTCTTATTTAAACATGTTTTCGCATCTTTAAATTCATATACTATCGTATTAGTTGCTTGTTTGGGTTGTCTAAATCGGTCAAAAACACATTTTTTTCAATCGGGAAAGAAATATTAGGTTTCACTAGAAAGGGAAAGAGAATGGGAGATATTGTATGAGATCATCAATATAAAGTTGAACAATCTCTAAGTTTTTAAACTTTGATGGTAGAAATCTTTTAACCAAAGAACTCTTCAAAGTGAACGCTATTCTTTTTAAGGGTTAACCTTTGCATTAGAGTGTTAAAAGTTAAAACTCTCATCTTCTTGTCAAATTAAAGAAATAAGAGCCCTTCAATTCATGCCTTTTCCTACTTCCTTAGGATAAACTTCCTATTTTTTAATCCTTTTTCTTTGTTGAGTAAATTTGAACTCTTAACTTTATTTGTAGAACTTTAACGGTTCGTGTCATCCATGTAAGTTTGGAAATGAATTAATGTGGATCAATTGTGTGAAAAAACATTTTTTCTGATACCTAATTCCTTATATACAATTGGTTGAACCAAATTCAAGTTGATAAATGGGCGTATACCCTTAGGATATACAATATACATGGATGTATATCTTAATGATGTACGACAGTGTGACTTAACAATCTTTACTATTGTATATCATTTAGATATCATATATAAGAAATGTGAAAGCATACAACTCAAGCAGACAACTCTTCGTCAAAGTGTCTATTTGAGCTGTTTGTTTCTTCTCCATTATTATATGGGATCTATGAATATACTTCGTGACCTTTGTAATTTAATCATTTTTAAGACAACTGCTTTTTAACGTGTCTATTTCAGTTACTTAATTATATTCCTTCAACTGCTTCAACTTGATTTTATGATAGTATCCCTAATAAATTATTTATTTAGTTGTTTCAACTGTGATTTTACTATATCACCCTAATCAATTATTTTAAGTTATGTAAATACTAAAATAAGGATAAAACAAATACAAAATCATCAATAAGTCTTTTTTTAAATGATCAAATAAAATTAAATAACTACTTTAATATTTTTTTAATGTTCATATTTGCGTTAAAAAAAGTGCTTTTTGAAAAAAAAATGGAGTTGTCTGCTCCTTCTCCTTTATTATATGAGCCCGTGAAAATATTGTATGAGCTTTTTAATTTAATTATTTTTAAGACAACTGCTTTTTGACGTGTCTGCTTCAATACTTATCTATATTCTTTCAACTACTTAAACTTAATTTTATGATAGTACCCCTAATAAATTATTTCTTCAGATGTTTCAACTGTGATTTTACTATATCACCCTAATCAATTATTCTAAGTTATGTAAATACTAGAATTAGGATAAAATAAACACAAAATCATATATGTCTTCTTTAACTGGTCAAATAAACTTAAATAATTATTTTAATATCTTTTAATGATTATACTTATGTCAAAAAAGAAGTACTCTTTGAAAAATTATAATATAAATAAATCAAAGAAATTATTACTTGAAATGATATAAAAAGTACTATAACTCTATAAGTCACAATAACTGTCGATTTATCCGTACTGCATAAATTGAGATAAAGAAAGTAACATGTATTATTTAAAATTTTAAAATATTTAAATAAACAAGTAAAATTTTGATTGGCTCTTAAAATTTTATAAATTGAAATAAAATAAGTAACATCTATTAGTTAAAATTAACATAAAATATATTATAAGTCGCAATAATTAATAACTTCAAATTTAAAAAATATAAAAAAATTTCTATCAATGTCACATAAATTAAAATTAAAAATAATAATTATTCTGCATGGGCTTCCCCCTTTCTAGTATATAAGAAATGTGAATTGTATACAATATATTATAGAGAGTTGTTTGTAGTACAAAATTTCAAGTAAAAAATTATATAAATAAATACAAGCAATTAAATATCTGTTCCGTCTTAATAATCATGAAAAAAGATCTATAAATAAAGAACTAAAAATTACATAAATACACAACTTATTTTTACCATAATCTCTAATAGTCCCTACCATTTGAAAAGAATATAATTTTTTTACTTTCTCTTTTCAACTTTCAGATACATAGCCTATAATTTCACACTTTTATGTAAACTATTCTCAACTCATGCATAGTTTTCAGCCAAGATTTCTGTCTATTCCAATTTTCAGCTAAGAAATGTAAGGGATTCCACCCAACCTTAGTTGTTGGTGGTTTAATTACCAACTTTCCTTGAGAACAAGCAGGACAAGAGAATTTATTTGATTTAAGAACATTTTGGTTCTTCAAAGTATACCCATGTGAATTCTTAATTATTTTGCGCATTATATTATATCTGGGATGGCCCAATAGTTCATGTCAAATGATAAAACCATTAGAATCAATAAGCCTTTTGTTTATTATGGCATGTAATTCAACTATACCAATCTTTGTATGGTACAACTCAGAAGAAAGTATTGGTAATTTTCCATGCACAATTTTCTTCTCCACATTTATAATAATAATATAAAAGTATTCAATCTTTCCTTCATTCGTATTCTCAACATAATAGCCATTTTGGTGAATAACCTTGAAACAAATTTATTTGAGACTTACTACATACAATGCATTATCAATTACCAATATTATTTCTCCGGATAGTAATAAGGTCCCTCTTCCAAAGCTCCCAATCAATTTTGTATTAGCGGATATTGTATCTCCTCTGTTAGTATCGTATGAGTTGTGGCACTGTCCAGAAGACATATATCTCCATTACTCATCTTGAATCCAACTGAAGACTAAAAAATTTATTTATCTTCATAAAATAAAAATACATTATAAGAAGTATGAAAAAAACTAAAAAAAAAGAAAATTTAAGTACTTCAACTTTAAGTAAAGCAATTAAATACAACATTATTTATTTTTTAATTCAATGATCAATCTTCAATTTTGATCCTCAAAGAAGTCTCCAACTTCGAGACTATCAATAATATCATCTTTTAATGTCAAATTTGCCTTAACATTCTCATTATATTCATGAGAAGGCCTTCGTGACACCCCCGTGAAAAGACGAAAATATCCCTAAAATTGACCTTGCGCATAGCGTGTCTTTTCATGCTCCGATTGTAAATATGAGATCGGATTTGCGATCAGTGCAAAAAACTAAGTCGGAAAATGGTCTCGACTCAACTTCAACACAAAGAAACGTGAATTAATTTTTCCAAGAAAATTAAAAACAATGGGGTTTCCGCGCCCTTCTGTGACGCGAAACCACACTTGGTGTTTTTTCAAATTTGACGAAAGTTGGAATTCGCTAAAAAGTGAGAAAACACACTAGTGCACGTCGCGCACTAGTGTAAAAATGGAGCAGATTTCATTTTTTAATAGAACGGGGCAATTTTGACTTTTTTCACACCCCATATCCTAAACTATTTTGTTTTTAAGTCGTATTTAGTCCAAAAACGTTATTTTCTTTATTCATTCTCTCGAACAAGCAAATCCTCTCAAGAAACAGTAGTAGGGCTTAGGGATTTCCTTCCAACTCCTCAAGAACTCATTCCAAGGTATGTAAGACCTTTCAAAATCTATATTATTATTATTTTGAGATTTAAAAATTCCCAATTCCATACAAGTTTTCGGTTAAACCATAAGATCAAGAATTTTCATCCCGTATTAGTAAATTCTATCTAGATGTTGACTTGTGCACTCCTTTTGATATGAAATCATGTCTTTCCCTAATTTTAGTATGAAGTTGCATGGTTTTACAATATTTACTGCAAATGATGCATTCTTCAAAACCTTAAAATTGATTCAAAAAAAGAAAAGCTAGCATATGTATGGTTTGAATCAGGTTAAAGAATGATTTTCTTGAAAATTTCTTGGTACTTTAGTTGAGTAACCTAGCATGTTTAAAAGTACATAAAAGATAGTAATTTTAGTAAAGTTAAGAATTTTAGTTAAGAAAGCTAAGTAGCAAGCTGGGCTAAGTCCCCAAGATAACCAGATTTCAAGAATTTATAATTCTTAAAGTATGAGCTATAGAAAGTACTTTGGGAGTAGTATTGAGCATCAATATGGGTGAGAGTAGAAAAAATTACTCAAACTCATAAACTATGTAGCCAGCATATGATAGGATTGTACCACGGTACTTTCTCATTAGCTATTGAGATGGCCTAATTTTGGGATGAATCTACTTCTCTAGTTCTTCGTCCCCAACCCCGGCAAAGTATGGGACGGCTCTGGCAGCGTGGGCAAGACGATGTATCACCACAGAGCTCATAGTGATGGTTGTCAGTTAGAGAAACTCCCCAAGCTGAGAACTATGTTTTACTTACTAGTTTTCAGCATGTTCTTTTCAGCATACAAGTCTTTATGATTATTGTGTTAGATACTTCAGTTCTGCATTTCATTGATTTCACTGTTGAGTTATTACTCTTTTCAGCTATTCATACAAGTTTAGTAGTCTTGTGTTGTTTATTTAAGTTTTTCCACTATTGTTAAGTTTTTCGCTAAGTAGCTAGGCCAAGTGATTCGCTTGGGGACCAAAATTGGTTTTCGAGTGCACGGCCACGCTCAGGGTGTAGGCTTGTGGCGTGACAAATTTGGTATCAGAGCACAGAGTTCAAGAGTCCTAGGGAGTCTATGGAACTGTGTTTAGTAGAGTCTGTATTATGGGTGTGAAACATGCCACATCTATAATAGGGGGCTATGAGACATTAGGAAGTGTCATCATTACTTGTATTCTTTGTCTCGTGCTTAAGAGTATATCTCTGTGAAGTCCCTTATAACTCGTGCATTCACGCTGTATTTTTAAGAACATGCCTCCTCACAGAGCTAACGAACCAGTAAGGGGCAGAAGGCGCCCAGCCAGGAGAAACGCAAACTAGCCTGGCCGAATTCCTAAGGAACCTAGAGGCCCAGCTATGCCTATAGAGTAGCCACAACAAGCTGACATCACCAATGTTGAGCTTCACTAGGCCGTTCAGACTTTGGCTCAGGCAGTCACTACTTAGGGAGGTCGCCAGGGAGATGGTAGGAATAACGGGTCAGATACTTCCAGAATTCGGGAGTTCCTAAGGATGAACTTACCAGAGTTCACGGGGTCTAATGTGAAAGAGGATCCTGGAAATTTTATTGAGGAGCTTTAGAAAGTGTTTCAGGTTATGTGTATTGGTAATACTGAGCGGGTTGAGCTAGCTGTCTATCAGCTCAAAGGGGTAGCCAGACTTTGGTTTGATCAGTGGAAAGGGACTAAGATAGATGG
Source organism: Solanum virginianum (assembly GCA_000787875.1). Taxonomy (NCBI): domain Eukaryota; kingdom Viridiplantae; phylum Streptophyta; class Magnoliopsida; order Solanales; family Solanaceae; genus Solanum; species Solanum virginianum. The sequence goes on from DF366067.1 coordinate 22,525, forward strand.
TGCGCTAACTATTAGCTAAAATAAAAATACGTGTATTGGTAATACTGAGCGGGTTGAGCTAGCTGTCTATCAGCTCAAAGGGGTAGCCAGACTTTGGTTTGATCAGTGGAAAGGGACTAAGATAGATGGTGCGCTAACTATTAGCTGGACGGTATTCGAGGAGGCCTTTTTAGGATAATACTTTCCCAGGGAGATGAGGCAGGCTAAGGTAAGGGAGTTCCTGAATCTGAAGCAGGAGAATATGAGCGTAAGGGAGTACGACCTCAAGTTTACTCAGCTGTCCTGTTACACTCCGGCTATGGTGGCAGACATACGTATGAGGATAGATCTCTTCGTGTCTGGGCTCTCTGGAATGACTAAAAGAGAGGGCAAGAATATGATGTTGATCGGGGATATAGATATAGCCTATTTGATGACATATGCGCAGTAGGTAGAGGAGGAGAAGATGCAGGATAAGGAAGATTTCAGGAGCAAGAGGGCCAAGACATCAGGCTAGGAGACAGAGAAGAGAGGGACTGGAGGTGAAGGTCACTCATCTTTTCAGCCTAAGACAGCCGGACCAGCACCTTCATCCGCTAGTGCACCTACACCGAGGGTCAGGAATGACCAAGGATCACAGTACCGCAGGTTTTCAGACAGCCAGTCACAGGGTAGCATAGCTCAGGGACCAAACTGTTATCCTATTTGTGGTAAATGTGGTAGGTCTCATCCTAGAGAGTGCCTTATGGGCACGAATGGTTGTTTCAAATGTGGTCAGGTAGCTCATTTCTTGAAGGATTGTCCTATGGGGAAGCAGAATTTGAGAGATACCAGATTACAGACAGTTTCTTCAACATCGCAGGGTAAGCCATCTCATGGGGATACTATAGCAGGGACAAGCGGGGGCACAAATCGCTTGTATTCCATGGGCATTAGACAGGAGCAGGAGAACTCACCAGATGTGGTTACGGGTATGCTCAAAATTTTTACTTATGATGTCTATGAATTGTTAGACCAAGGAACCACATTATCTTTTGTAACCCCATATGTAGCTGTGAAGTTTGGGGTCAATCCAGAATGCCTTCTTGAGTCTTTCAGTGTTTCTACTCCTACTGGAGAGTCTATTTTAGCCCAAAGGATCTATAGGGGTTTGTCCAATCTCCATTTATTATAAGATTATTGTAGCTGATTTGGTGGAGTTAGATATGGTAAAGTTTGATGTCATCCTAGGTATGGATTGGCTTCATGCTGGGTATGCCTCCATAGATTGCAGAACTAGAGTGGTCAAATTTCAGTTTACAAACCAGTCTTAGAGTGGATGGGGAACTCAATATTTCCTAAGGGCCAGTTCGTCTCTTATCTCAAAGCCAAAAAGTTAATCTCTAAGGGGTGTATATATCACCTAGTC
>DF366066.1:3614-20540 GCA_000787875.1 Solanum virginianum
GTATTTTCTGATGTCTGTATATGAGTTTGACTTTTATACCTCTGTTGGTCTATCTCTCTTACTTATACTTGTGCTTTCTGCTTTACATATTCGGTACGTACTTCGTACTGACCCCCTTCCTTCGGGGGCTGCGTTTCATGCCTGCAGGTACAGATGCACAAAGTAGCAAGCCACTAGCTTAGGACCCCTGTTTGCAGTTTGAAGAGCTCCCTTGCTTCGGAGCCACTTTTGGTATATATGCTACTTCGTCACTTTGTATCTTATTCATTGTGGGTACGACGGGGCCTTGTCCAGTCCTATAATTCAGTATGTCTTTACATACAGGTCTGTGGACTCCTGTGAGTGTGGGGCATGTCAGCCAGTCTGTATATTATGAATGTATGCCGGGTTTGTAGGACATGTCAGTCAGTCTGGGCGGTTTAACCGCAGCGGTGACCTTGTAGGCCCGTATATGAATATATATGTGTATGTTTGTATGTTTGTACTGTATGCTGGGATCTTCTGTATGCAGGTGGGTAGTTAGTAAATCAGAGGAAACTCTGCCAAAATTTCTGTACACGAAATAGTGATTATAATCTGAGTCTGCTTAGCAATGTTGTCCGGGTGCCCCAATCGGGTATTAGTCACGGCCCATAGGTTGGGTCGTGACAGAAGTACTTCACGTATTCCTGTGTAATTGAACAGTTACGGGAATTTGGGACCTAAGTATCAATTTTAGAAAAAAAATGACCAAAGAGACGTTATTGGAAAATTTGAGATTAAAGTTGATTATTTAAAGAAGTGTAGGTGTATAAAGTTTTTTTTTATATATATTTACATAGGTATCTTTGTGTTCTCATCTACAAGTTCAAGTTTTCTTTTAAGTTCTTAAAAATGCAAGGACAAGAAAAATCTACGCTAATAACTTGTGTGTTAATTTGGGATTGGAACACACGTATTGTGGGACCAAATATTTATCCCTTGACGATTTTATATACGTGTAAGGACACCCCTTGTACAAGACCATTTCTTCTCCCATACTTAGTTAGAAAAAAGAAGAGAAACACAAGCAAGCACTGTCAACCCTCTCGGGTTGCTACAGTGGCTTCTTCAAGATTTCATTTTTTCAATCTTCTTGCTATTGTGACGCTTCAAGCCTAGTATATTGGTCCTCCTAAGCATTGTAAAAGTATTGGTTGGCAAGAAAACACTTGAAAAACTCGGATTGGCTTCTTGAAGTCCAAGAAGGGATTTTTAAGGGGTTTGAATATGCTTTTATTGGTTGGCAAGAAAACACTTGAAAAACTCGGATTGGCTTCTTGAAGTCCAAGAAGGGATTTTTAAGGTATGTTAATTTTTTTCTTGTTTGAGCTAATCTAAAGCTTGTATGGGTATTGGTGGATGAAATATTGCAAGAAAACCCTTGAGGAATTTCTTGGGTAAGTTAGTGTGGACTTGTTTAAAGTGGGGAGGTGCGCTTTGACGTTGTAAGGTTTCGTTTGACGTTTGAATGATGTAATTTGATTCTTAGAGTGTATAGAAGTTTTTGGGTGTGTTAAAAATGTATGGAATGAGTATGCTACTCCTGTTTTTCAGTTTTGAGGAGAAATGAAGTTCGTTAGCGAATTAGCGAAGGTCTGAACTTAGAAAGGCTCATTGTTGTTGTGTGATTGTTGTTGTTGTTGTTGTTAATGAAATGGGGCTGAAATGAAGCCCCGGGCTGGCCTAATTAAAGGGGAAATGCTGGCGAAATTTCTATAGAATTTTTGAGTAAAACTTAGAAGTTAAAGCCCGTAAAGGAGTCTAACTAACTATGGCGCTATTGTGATGTTTGTAGACGTTGGGCGTCTGGAATGATAAAATGGATTGGTTTGACGTTGGAGTTGATTTAGCGAAGAAAGAGAGATATGTAAAGCTTTCGGTTTCATGGCATGACTAAATTCGAAATTGGAAATGTAACTCTTGAAATTTTAGCATAAATGTGATTCATGTTCGTTCTTGCCTTTTCCTATGAACAAAGAGCTTCCTACTTAGCTTTTGTACCTTTGAAATTACATGACTGGTATGAGTATGAAATGAAACAAGTTAGTTTGAGAACTAAAGGTTCTAATAGCTCCAAAATGCTAATATTTATAAGTTTTAAAAGAAAAGTCCCTTCTCTGTTTCCAATTTGGAGTTGAATATGCTTTTGTTCCTCTTTGATAATTGTAAAGAGACCAGTTCTACCTTGATAAAATGGATTGGTTTGACGTTGGAGTTGATTTAGCGAAGAAAGAGAGATATGTAAAGCTTTCGGTTTCATGGCATGACTAAATTCGAAATTGGAAATGTAACTCTTGAAATTTTAGCATAAAAAGTTGAGAAAGTTTGACACCTAAAGTGTGATAAGCTTGTTAATTAGGAAGCGTGATCCATTTGTTAATTACAAAAGTTCGATAATTTTGTCAGCTATGGAAATTTGACAAGTTTGTATCTTATGAAAGTTTGATAGGTTTGAAACAATATGTGACCTCGCTTAGTTGGAGTTATGGTGAGATTGGGCCTTTGGTCTGGTGGCTTCATGCCATATTTTCTATAGGATTTGTGAGTTCAGGGACGCCGGCTCACTTATCCATGTTTGTGATTTGTGTCAGAGACTTTTCAGAGATGTGAACTTTCTGGTGTGATGATGTGGTATGGCGCGAGTTTGGAGGTCGCCATCGTTCCTTTATGGTATGCATCCATTTGATATTTTGAAAACCTAAAGGAAATAGTTTCTGATGTCTGTATATGAGTTTGAATTCTATACCTCTGTTGGTCTATCTCTCTTACTTATACTTGTGCTTTCTGCTTTATATATTCGGTACGTACTTCATACTGACCCCCTTCCTTCGGGGGATGCGTTTCATGCCCGTAGGTACAAACGCACAGATTAGCGGGCCACCAGCTTAGGACCCCTGTTTGCAGTTTGAAGAGCTCCCTTGCTTCGGAGCCACTTTTGGTATATATGCTACTTCATCACTTTGAATCTTATTCATTGTGGGTACGATGGGGCCCTGTCCCATCCTTTGATTCAGTATGTCTATACATAGAGGTCTGTGGACTCCTATGAGTGTGGGGCATGTCAGTTAGTCTGTATATTATGTACGTACGCCGGGTATGTGGGACATGTCAATCAGTCTGTATATTATGTATGATACTGTGTTTGTTGGGCAGTTTAACCGCAGCGGTGACCTTGTCGTCCCGCGTATGAATATATATATATATGTATGTTTGTATTTTTGTACTGTATGCTGGGATCTTCTATATGCAGGTGGGTAGTCAGTAAAACAGAGAAAACTCTGCTGATATTTCTGTATATGAAATAGTGGTTATAATTTGTGTCTGGCTTAACAATGTTGTCCGGGTGCCCCAATCGGGTACTAGTCACGGCCCATAGATTGGGTCATGACATCTCCAAATATTCTTTAGTTACGCTAAATCCAGATAGCATAAAAAGCTTTAATATACATTAACTTGAATAGTGGAGCTCTTTGAGTCTTCCCTATAGAGCTCCTGATGACCTTGTGAAGATGTTGATCCCAGTCTGCGTTAATAAAAGGACATCTTCTACTTGTGTCTAGTGATCTTCAAATAGCTGATGCATTTACAAAATCCATGGCATGTAAATGCCATCAGTCTCTAGTAGGAAAATTGATGCTTCTTGATCCACCAACATCAATTTGATGGGAAACTTTAGCATGATGGACAACTCAAAATTCATGACTTAATGGTGAATGATTGTATATTTTAATGTTGCAAATAAGTATAATTATAGGGATTTGTTGTAGAAGTCATATAGATAAATATTATGATAGAATAGCAGATTTAAAGGGTTAGCATTGACAATTTATAGGGATTTGAATGGCAGATTTAAAGGGATAGAATAGTTGATCTTTAAGGGTTAGAAGATAGATTTTAAGGATGTGTAATGTGTATACTCTTGATATATATAAAGAAAAGACTCTCGGTTTGAGAGGCATTTAGCAAAAATCTTGAAAGATATATGTGGTTTTGATGATATATAAAATTCAAAAATGTCAATCCTCTCAAGTACCCTTTCAAGAAACTCGTTAGAGAAATTATTTGAGCCACTAGTATTTGGTGATTCTGTAATCTCCAAAATAGAATTGCACCAGTTCCTTGGTTGGGGAATGGATTAATGTTATGCTTATATGGATTTGGGCAATCATCCTCTCATAATTTAGCTTTTAGCAGTTGAGTCAGGACAAATGTCACATTTTTATATGATATCCTTCCCTGTTTATGCTCCCAGTCCACGTCGCAGTAAGTCCACGTTTGATTGAAACTTATTCTTCTCCATACCAAACACACTTTATCACATATCCTATTCCAAAATTTGATATATCACACCTTTTATGTTTGAAATTCTAATTTTCTGAATGTTCACACAGACTTCTTGTGGATGAATTAGGATAAGTAGTAATAAACTATTGTAGCTAGGGCCAAAAGAAAGATCTTTAGTTATTAGTTGATAGTTGATTTATATATTTTAAAATGACCCTTGTGACTTATTCATCACTTTCTTATTTCTTATCACAAACAGCATTTAAAAGATTCCATTTGATTAGTTTTCTAATTTACTTTTACTACTTAGAATATTAACCCTTGTATAGAATTTATTGAATAAGCATTCATTGTTAAACTATAATAACTTATATGCTAACATGCTATAATAGATCACAATAAAAGTCGAACATGGCAGTCTTCTCAAGTACCCTTTCAAAAAACTCATTAGATGATATTTGTAACAATTTGTTTCAGCTTATATTTCAGATTTTCTCTTTTACTTTCTAATTTTACTAATACTAGAAATATCACTCATTTACAAAATCTTTAAGAATAATAGCCTAAATATTTCCTTGTTGAGGATCTTAATAGCTTAGTTGGTTGACTACCTGGACTTTTAGAGGAAGTGATTGTAAACTGAAGGGCATCATTCCTCAAGAAATTGGCAATCTTACTGGAGTGGCAAGGATGGATCTGTATAACAATGAGTTGACCGGACATATATCCATATACTGTCCGAGGAATGTTGAGTCTTCAAGAACTTTATTTAGTGAACAACAAGATACGAGGGACCATACCAGATGCTATGTGCAGTTTAAAGAATCTTGGTGCTTTACACTTGTCAGAAAATCGGTTTTCTAGTTTGGTGCCACCATGCTTAGGGAATGTTACTAGTTTGAGGACACTTCGTCTAGATTTTAACCGACTAAATTCTACATTACCTGTATGCTTGGGGGGCCTTCATGATCTCATAGAACTCAATATTTCATCAAATTTATTGAGTGGGAAAATTCCCTTTGAGATTGGAAACTTAAAGGCTGCAGCACTCATTAATCTATCAAAAAATTATTTTTCTGGTATGATTCCTAGCACTCTAGGGGTCTCGATAAATTGATTAACCTTTCTCTGGCACATAACAGATTAGACGGGCCTATTCCACATTCATTTGGCCAAATAATAGCATTAGAATTCTTGGATTTGTGCTATAACAATCTTAGTGGTGAAATTCCAAAGTCATTAGAAGCTCTCGTGTATCTCAAATACATCATGAATTACTCATTCAATAAACTCAGTGGCGAAATTCTAACTGGTGGTCCATTTGCAAATGTCACCAGCCAGTCCTTCCTATCCGATGATGCACTATGTGGTGACTCTCGGTTTATTGTGAAACTTGCCAGACAAAATCTAAAGTCAAGAAGAAAAGTGGTGCTTACAAGCTTATATATTTTATTGGGGATTGCATCACTCATCGCGTTGGTTGTTGGATGTGTGGTGTTAAGATGGAGAAAGACAAAGAAGGATGCAAGTCAAGCAGATGCATCTCTGGTAAAGGAGTATGAAAGAATTTCCTATCATAAACTTGAACAGGCAACTAAAGGATTTGACGAAAGCAACTTGCTTGGTAGTGGGAGTTTCAGCAAGGTCTACAAAGGGATACTTAAGGGTGGTAGTCTTTTGTCAGTAAAGGTATTCAATGTGCAATTGGAGAGTGCATTCAAAAGTTTTGATACGGAATGCGAGATACTCCGCAACCTTCGCCACAGAAATTTGACCAAAGTCATCACCAGCCGCTCCAACCTTGATTTCAAAGCCCTAGTGTTGGAATACATGCCCAATGGGACACTTGATAAATGGCTATATTCACACAACTTGTTCTTGAACTTATTGCAGAGATTAGATATAATGACAGATGTTGCATCTGCAATGGTCTATCTCCATAGCGCTATTCAATACCTGTGTGGTGCACTGTGACTTGAAGCCAAGTAATGTCTTGCTTGATCAAGAAATGGTTGGTCATGTCAGTGATTTTCACATTGCGAAATTGTTAGGTGCATGGAGGCTTCTTTTGCTCGAACAAGGACCATTGCAACCATTGGATATATGGCTCCGGGTTTATTAGAATGTTTTAGAATTTTCTCATATCATTTAAATACTTAATATAATTCTTGCCCCTAAATATAGATCGATACTCTTAGTAATGACATATTCCACTTTAAAAATGAAATTTTTATGATAATTTTCAATCATGATTGCAGAGTATGGACAGTATGTAATAGTATCCACGAGTTGTGATGTTTTAGGTTTGGCATCTTGATGATGGAGACGTTTACAAGAATGAGACCAAGTGATGTAATATTTAATGGAGAAATGAGCATTCTACGTTGGGTTACTGATTCCTTCCCAAGTGGAATTCCTAAGGTGGTGGATTCGAATTTGGAAACACCAGGGGAAGAACAAATCGACTCAAAGATGCAATGTTTGTTATCTATCATGGAATTAGCTTTGAGATGCACTTTAGTGAAACCTGATGCAAGAATTAGCATGAAAGATGCTCGTTTGACACTTAATAAGATAAGGCTCTAACTTGTCATTAATTAGTTGCTATTAGGTGGAATACAATTGTACCATAGACTCATGTATGTTGCTTCATTACATATGTTGGTTGTGTCAAGGTTTGATTCAACACAAGTACTTTAGATGTTTCTGTTATTCCTGTAATTTAATAGCAATGGAAAATACAAAATATAAAATCAAAATATATAAAACTATCTGAGTCTACGGAATTCACTGTGTCCTTAAGGAATTTAATCCTCTTACTGTACCCAAGGTTGTAGATTATTTTCTCCTAGTATAAAATAGATAACATATTACAAAAGTAGCAGTACCTCAAACTCTTGTAATTTCAATGAACTCAGAAAAACCAGCCACGGATTCACATGTAGACTCAAATTTTTATTTGTAAGAAAACGTATGTAGAAGGGGAGGAAATTTGTGAAAATGCAAAAAGGATTTCTATTTTATAGCTAACGTTGGACACAAATTCATTTCTTTAGAATAGGCATGATATCTGTTGGCTGTGTTAAGGTTGATTCAGCACAAGTACTTTAGTTGTTTCAACGAAAATTTGTTAGAAACTATTCAGGACCACTTCTATCACCTCACAAATATTGGCTTTTCAATCAGAATGATATAATGCTAAGCTAAAACTGCTTTCAAGTCTTCCATTATGAGAAGAGGATTGAAAAGGAAATAGTAATATGTCCTTTTTCTGCAAAAAGCAAAGCAGTTATTAAAGCAAAAGATTCACTTTCCAATTATCATCTTATTGTTGAGGCTAAAACCAAAGACAGACTTCACACAGCAAGGTCAAGGCAAATAATATTAATTTAGTCCAATAGAGAATTGCCACTTGGCTTAACCTTTATGCTTTATACCTTTAGTATTCGAAATTCACTCGTCCGAATAAGCAAAATTTGTGTTGGTTATAAATAGTATATACTATAAATTTAACCTTTCTAAGAAAGATTTTTATGTGTTACTCCTACAATATAAATATTATAGGAGCAACACATAAAACTAACACAAGGGGAGACAAGTGGAGAAATATTGGAAAAGAAATTCATCTTGTTCAGAGTAATATAGGAAAAGAAAGAGAGACCTCCATATGGTATTCATTGATCTTGAGAAGGCCTATGATGGAGTTTCGAGGGATGTTCTATGGAGGTGTCTAGAGGCAAAAGGTGTTCCAATAGCGTATACTAGGGTGATAATGGACATGTATGATGGAGCCAAAATTCTAGTAAGGACGGTGAGAGGAGACTCAGAATATTTTCCTATTAAGATGGAACTTCATCAAGGATCTCCGCTAAGCCCTTTTCTTTTTTCCTTAGTGATAGATGGGTTGACATGATCAATTTAGGAGAAGGTTCCATAGTGTATGCTATTTGCAAATGACATAGTACTAACTGATAAGAATCAGAATAAAGTTAATGATAAGTTGGAGGTTTGGAGACACACTTTCGAATATTCCAAATGGTTCAAATTGAACAGGACTAAAACAGAATACTTGGAGTGTAAATTCAGTGTTGCAAGGGATGAAGCAGACATTGAAGTGAAGCTTGCCACTCAACCTATTCCAAAAAGGGAAAGTTGTAAATATCTTGGATCTATCATCCAGAGTAGTGGCAATATCGATGATGATGTTGCACATCGTATTCGTGCCACTCAACCTATTCCAAAAAGGGAAAGTTGTAAATATCTTGGGTCCATCATCTAAGGTAGTAGTGATATCAATGATGGTGTCACACATTATATTGGAGCTACATGGATGAAGTGGAGGCTTGCCTATGGAGTATTGTGTGATAAGAAGATGCAACCTAAACTTAAATGTAAGTTTTATAGGATACTGGTTGGATCACTGTTGCTATATGGGGTGGAGTGCTAGCCAGTCAAAAACTCACATATCCAGAAGGTGCATGCTACGTAGATGAGATACCGGGAGTGATAAGATTAGGAATGAGACTGTCACGACCCTAGTCCCTGTCATGATGGCGCCTGCTAGGTCCCACCTATAGGGAAGCCAAAACCCAACCCAAGGGAACATATCCTAGCTCTTTAGTCCAAACCAAATCGATACAATGACAAGATATACACCGAAACCTACCCAGAACCTGGAAGTCAACTGTACAGAACTACAATAATTAAAATAACAACTGGTATACATAACAACCAAACCAAAATATAATACACAACTTGAGAGTACTACAAATATATAACACTACAGTACAAGGCCAAAATTTGACAACAAAAGACGGTCATCAAACAAAGGGGGAGGCGATGAAGCCAAAGTTGTCGGTGCAAATCCAAAAGTAGTCTCCTGCGCTCCTTGGTCCCCTAAATTTAGTGCCCTTGACTAGGATATGCTGCGCTGTGGAAAGATGTAGAAATAGGGGTGAGTACTAGAAAAGGCACCCAGTAGGTATCATCGGCCGACCGAGTGAAATAGTAAGCATAAATAAAGTCCAAATATATATAGGAAACTGTAGCAGTGTAGAAAACAAACTCAAATCAAGGAATAAGCATGTCTGGATACCCTCAAACCACTACTGAAGTAAAGAACAATGATCATATGAACCAATCTAAGTACTAAACATCAATTTCGACTGATAAAAACTGCATAGGCCAATCTCACAACTGCTCCCAACTGAGATATAGTGATGTACACGGGTGTAAGGCCATAGTATCTATGCTTGTATGCCAAATGGGCCCCCATAAGACCAGAAGGTACACCCGCGTACAATAATTATGCTGACAGTTAATCATAAAATCCCATAGAACTATCATAGAGCCTAGCTCTCCACATTATCAGAACAAGGGTCAGCTGTACGTGGGTGTAAGGCCCTAGTGTCTAAGCCTGAATGCCCCCTGAGCCTCCATAAGTCCAGGAGCTACACCCACGTACAATCAGGGTGTGAATAAGTGAGTTGATCCATAGGTAAATAATCACATAAATCTGGGTCCTCAACACAGTGCCGGCATGTGGCACCCGATCCAAAATATACATGCGAAATGATAGTATGTATCCCTCACAGGAGAAAGAGTCCCCCTCGCATAACAAGTGTGTCTCAACTCAGAATATCAATCACGAGGCCTCGCCCCAAAAGTGTAGTCAATAGGGCCCCAGGCCCAAAGTAACTATAATTTCTCAGACCACTTTAGAATCGACACCTTGGTCTCGAACACTCAAATGTGATCATCAGAGACTAGGACCACGGGGAGCGTCACCCAGGTCTCTAGACACTTAGACGTGACCACCGGACTTAAATAGTAGGGTGTGTCATTTAGATCCCAGAGTGTAACCTTCTCTAATCGGATCTGGATTTCCAATCATATCATTTTTCCCATGTCATAATAACCAACTCATTCCCAAGGTATGCAAAGAACTCAAAGCAGCAGCTAACCTTGCATAAGCCTCAATAATAAGAACAGATCGAGCTTAGCAGCAACCATCTACAATCTACCTCACCTCGGTAATAGAAGTAAAAATACAGTGATAACAGGGGTATCATAGGTGCCCTAACCAATAGGCCCAACAAAATCATAGTATGCCCATAATCAAGTCATAGTATGATATAGAATTAGTGCATAGTCTTCCAGTCTATATATCTCTGTAGCTTAGGCAATACACACTCATACAGGTGCAAGTCAAGTCTGTACATATGCCTTCCCTAGGCTCTAACTTATATACGACCCTTACCAGGACCCTTTTCATGTAAAGCGACTCATAGGGCAACATCGATATAATCTAAACTAAGGCCCAATAAGCTAGATAATCATCACAATATCCAAAATCGTATCGCCATCCAACTACCATTTAGGACATCGCCAAGGAAACCAGATATAGATACAAGATACAACGCATAGGATAACATGTAATCATGGGTCATCCTCAATAACTAGTATATTTCTGTGGCCTCAGACCACTGATGTGCTATAAAAATATAACACATTTGATGAAGATTTTACTAAAGTGCAGGACATATGAGTCATCCTACGAGTCCTAGCCTAAGCTATAAATCGCAGGGTGATCTCATAGCAAGAAACAATAAGCAAAAATAAAAAATATACTAAGTGGAGGTCAGCCCTATGAGACCACTCTACAAGTCGTAGGTCTCACTACGTCTTGTATAGGTGGGTTCGTAGCAAGAAATAGAGAGCTAAAGGTTTGGACCAAGAACTAAGGGCCTAGACTATGAGAGAAGCATATGAGTCATAACCCAAGCAACGACTCATACCAGTGGGTCGTAATAGTCAAGTCCAAAATGCAAAGTATCTGATACAAGACCCTGATTATGACTCGTAGGTTATCCTATAAGTCGTACCTACGGGACGTACCTGCTGCTAACTGTCTTTTTTATTTTATTTTTTATGGTTAATTTGTAAATACTATAAATACTTTAGGATAGGGTTTTCTAAGATAGAGTTGATACATTGAATATTGTAGGGAACACTTTGAATATTCTTTCTTGAATATTTTTAGGGTTTTTCTAGGGTTTAGTCTAGATTCTCCTTTTTTAATTTGAAGACACACTTTTGGAGATTGTATAAACATATATTATACTCATTTTCCATTAATCCAAGCTTGTGGTTTGCAACTTATGGTATTCTTGCTCTTCATTGTTTTGGTTAAACTCTCAACTATGTCTTTTATTTACATTATTGTTGATTTTGCCTTAGCCATGAGTAGCTAAGAACCCACAACTTGGGGTTGTGGGGAACCATGAGTAGTTGACTTGAAATAACCTAGATTTTGTACATTTTTTTATTAAGATTTTTCATGTATTGTTTATTTTCCTTCATTTTGATTGTTGTTTGGTGGTGACCAACACCAAACCCCTCTTACTATCACGATCCTGACCAAGGTAGTGACGAATAGGAAAAGGGAAGTAAATGACAGGATTCAATTAATGGGTTCTCATCTAATCAACCAAAACCTGACCAAGGAGAGGTTGACTGGGACAATAAGTAACGGTTAATTGGCACACCATGATTGCCGACTAAGCGCCATGGTGAAATTCCACCTTCACCTTCACAAGAGGGCTGAAAAAACCTAAGTGACCAATTTGCATGCGAATTCTCAATCAGAGTTGTGTTGTCTAGGGTAATTGAGTCAACAAATCATGGAGAACATAATTCCTAAGTTGTATATAAATTTGAGTGTCTTCCCGCATAGTTAGTTTAGTTTTTATTTTTGTTCTTAAATTACAAAGAACCCCCTCCCCCATTTAAAGATTTTAGTAATCGATGTTTGAAATGATTGGTGGTCGATCTCTATAGTCAAGCCCTGTATTCCCTGTAGATTCAGCCCTAATCTTTAGTTAGGTTGATTACTGACAATGATCGCTTTCTTATTGGAGTGTGAACATCATAAAAAATTATGGCATCGTTGCCGAGTTGACTTGATTTCACTATTAGTTAGTTCAAGTATTAATTTCTTAATTCTCTTATATTTTACTTTTATCTTTATTTTTGTTTTCTTTCGTTTCTTTCCAGGGTACTAAAAAAAATTTGCGTAGTGTCCCTGATCTCAACATTAACTTTCATATATACCCATGTACGAGGAGTTATATTATGAGGAGGACACTTGGTTTTTAGCTGATCAGATGTAGAGTTTTCATACCGTCTAATGGTCCAATCAAGACCATTGGTGCTAATGTCAAGGAAACTTTGATTGGACCCATGGAAGAGAATATTCTTACAAAGATAGCCAAGGTGGTAATTATCAGAAAAAATGGGGTCCAGACGCTGAGCGAAGTAGTAGAGATGGTCTCAGGAATGATCCTTATATGCCACCACACCATCGTGATGTAGGCACAAGAAATTCTAGAATTAAGGAGATATTTGATCACTTGTTGAAGAAGGCTGAGACACGAGATGAGACTCTACGTGGAATAATATAAGAAATTATAATCATTAATCAGAAAATAGAGTCTCATGTGTGGTTATCAAATAGCTTGAACAACAGCATAGTCAAGTATTAACTCTGCTTGATCAGTGTTAGAGTGGTAGATCGCTTAGCAATATAGTTCAAACTCCAAAGAATGAAGAGCATTGTACGGCAGTAACTACTAGGGGTGGCAAAAGCATCATTGATCCTCCTATATCGGTTGAGCTAAAAGATGTTTGCATAGAGATAGATGCAAATGAGGATGTGGTTTATGGAAATAAATGTGGCAAGTATGTAGTAAATGAATCAGTTGAAGAGCCAAAGCAGTACAAGTCCATCCCAAGGCCTCCTCCTTTCCCTCAAAGACCTCAAGAAGAGGGAGGAGTAAAGCAAGGTTAAGCACTCTTTCTCCATGTTAAAATATCCATCCATCAACATTCCTCTCATCGAGTCAGAGGAGAAGATGCCCACAATACCCTACATCATTAGAGACATAGAGTTTACAAGGGCACTATGTGATCTAGGTGCTAGCATATATCAGAAGTCCCTTGCGGTGTACAATAAGCTTAGATTAGGAGCCTCTACTCCAAATAACATGCAATATCTATTACTTGTTCCCTTTATTCTTATGCCACCACCCTTTGAGTATGATAGAAAGTTGGAAAAGAAATTAGGGGTCCAATTCATAAGTTCAAGGTGGAAGAAAAAAATAAAATTGTACATTGAATATTGTATGTTCCCTTTATTCTTATGCCACCACCCTTTGAGTATGATAGAAAGTTGGAAAAGAAATTAGGGGTCCAATTCATAAGTTCAAGGTGGAAGAAAAAAATAAAATTGTGGAAGAGCAAGGTTTGAGAAATTGGTGAAGTCTGAGCAGCCGAGTGGTCTAAGTCATGTCGCGACACTAAATCAGGCATTTCCTTGGAGGCAACCCAAGGTATGCCCCTTGTTTCCTTTCTTGATATGTGTACTTTGAGGACAAAGTATTTTCTTTTGGTGGGGTGTGGGAAGCTATGGATTAGGGTGAAGTCTGAGTAACCTCAAGTCCATAACTTTCCCTATTTTTTATCATAAGATTTTCTTGCTGTGTTTCTTTTTTCTTGTAGATGTTTTAATTTCTATTAAACCAACATGTTTAGGTAATGTAGATAATTTGTAGATATATAGTAATCATTATCTTTTGGCATATATATATATATATATATATATATATATATCTTTAAATGCTTTTTGAATGTTTGTAAATTTGGTACCCTCAAAATTTTTGAGATCGTTGGTTATTGGTGCAATCATGCATATGATTACAACAACAACAACAATAACATACCCAGTAAAATCCCACAAGTGGGGTTTGGGGAGGGTAGGATGTACGCAGACCTTACCACTACCTAAGTAGAGAGGCTGTTTCCTGGGAACCCTCATCTCAAAACCCATCCGCAGAACGGCCTAGATATGATCAAAAAGCAAATATTCAAAAAGTAAAGGATACGCAAAAGTTTAAGAAGGCTAAAAAATGTAGGGTTAAAAGAGGAACACAATTTAATTGATTGTGTTTGATTATCTGGCAAATCATGCATATGATTATCTGGCAATATTTAATCTGATGAAGAGAAGGCTAGTTGATGCTTAAAACATGACTTGTGAGTCTATATTTGATTGTGTTTGTGATGCCGTGTATGTGAGAGCTTATTTTGTCGCATTCATGTATTATGTATGGACTCAGAACTTGTCCTATAACTCTGAGATTGAACTGGTGATTTTGCTAGATTGGAAAAGGATCTTAGGCCATTGTTCTGTTAGTAAATTCCACTTTTTCCTAAATAACCTACAAATGTGATAGTTTATCTCTTGTTCCAATTGTTTGAGCTTTTCAGGTACCTATTCTTTATTGACACCTAACTATCCTAGCCTTTTTTTATGAAATATCTTGATATTAGCCCTAGTCTATCCTTGAACATGTGAACTTAAATGAGAATAAAAGCCTAAGTTGAGGGTGGCTACGAATAGTGGCCCTGGTTTGGGGAATAAATATTATGTGCTTCACCTTAGGCTAAAAGCCTAAGTTGAAGGGGGCCCTTATTGTGGTAAAATAATGAAAATGAGGTGATTAGTTGGAAAAGAAAGAACAAAATGAGGAAGTCATGTGCCGAGTGAAAGAAAAGAAAGGAAAGCTATCTTGGATTGAAGAAAATAGCAAAAATGAGTTTAAGAAGGAGGTACAGCTCAAAGAGAGAAAGAAAATACCCGGGAAAAGCTTGAAAAGGAAGAAGAAGGATGAATTTAATTAAAATGGTTGAGTTATGAAGTTAAGAGTGTTGATAAACATGGTTCAAGGATAGCTTTTAGTCACTACTTATCTAAAATGTCATACCAAAGCCCCATGAGCCTATGTTACAAGCCATTAAGTCCTAAAGTGATCCGAATTCACTTTGTCACCAGTCCAAAGTTGAGTATAGAGGCAAGCCTATGGTGTTAGTTATTTTGCATGAATTTAATTTGTGAGAGTGAGAATATTTGCACAGTCCTTGGATTTTAAATGCACTTTGAGTGAGAAAGAGGGACTTCTTTTTTTGTGAGGGCATTTGCATTGCATAATTAACATATGACTAATTCAGTGATTGTGGATTTCTGAAACTCCTTCATTTGTCATAGTTGGATTGCCGGATACATTTTTATGTTTTGATTTGCTTAGTAGCTTTGTAATCAGGTTTTAAAAGTGAGAGTTGGGTATCTGAATTGTAGTTAAAAGTTGTACATGCCATTATAGTAGCTACTATGTGTTTCTCATTGTCTGTTTAGATCGAGTCGTCGCTTGAGGACAAGTAACAGTTCTAAGTTGAGGGTGTTGTTGTGCTGTCAAAATACAACACATTTGATGCATAAAACAAGGGATTTTGTGAGTTCTTTGTTAGAACCTGTATTGTGGAGTAATAGAACCATTACGAAATTTAGGACCAATGTTGTATTTTTAGAAAATCCGGGACTAAAGTGATATTTTTGGAAACTTTGGAGACTCAAGTAGAATTGTTTTCTAAAGCTTGGGTTGTTAAGATTCGTATGTCCTTAATTGGCTCTCGTAGAAAAAGTTTGGGGACTAACGTGGAGTTTTTAAAAGTTTAATTCTTGAAGATAGTTTTGGAAGATCCTTGAAGTGTGTTAAGTTTCTATTGGTACACATGTTGGATGGGACCAAGATGTCTCTCTTGCCATCTCTATATATGGATGGGACCAAGATGTCTCTCTTGTAACACCCCCCACACACTATAAGTATTGGTACTACACATATGAAACATGAATTGGACTATCTTTTAGTATTGTAAATGGGCTAAACTTTCAGCCCAAGATGAAGAATAGCCAAGGACCAACCACATATTACAAGACTTGATTAATTGGGCCAAAACAAAAGATGAGAAAGATCTGCAAATTGGACAGCCCAAGTCCATTACTTTTAGAGATCCATTTGGCCCAAATTTTAAATAGAAAGCTACTGCATCACTAGCTATGTTATAAATTCTTATGTGTGGCTAAAGAACCAAGCCAAAGTCGGTCAAAAGCTATGTAAAAGGGGTACAAACAGCAACACTTTTTCACTAATCGTTTGAGAATAAATTTTCAGCTTCTAAGGAAATATTATACTCTCCTTTCTTCACTTCAAAGAGCAGCTAAGATAACCCTTTAGGGTTCTTAAGGGAGGCCTTAATATTGAAGTTAAAGGTAAGTAAGTTTAAGTATGTGTTTAGTATGGTTTTCTCATGACAAACAAGAGAGTATGTTCCAATCAAAAACAGTAAGCTCTTATGTGATGTCACAAATGTGTAGTTGATTGAACTTGTGGACTGATGTATATAGGGCTGTTGCTCCACGTTTTTCATTGTTGATTTGGTAATTTGCTGAGACTATTTGAAGGCTGATATTGTGTATAAATGGATGAAGAATAGTGTGGTTTAAGTTGTGATAGGTTTGGCATTACCGACGTCGAAAGGTAGCAAAAAGATGTAACATTATGCTGTCCATTTGTTGTTGCGTAGAGTTGTCATGTGCCCTATTTTATGGACAGTCATAAGGCTGATATGATGCTAATATAGGTTGTACATAATGAGTGGCTGATAATGTGCATTATAGAATACGATTATAGGCATAAATGTTGAAAGGATACGCTCGCGTACTTC
>DF366065.1:1165-21051 GCA_000787875.1 Solanum virginianum
ATGCTGTAGAATGTTGAACTCAGTCCTCCCGTGGGTGAAAAGTTTGTATATGGGCCTTTGCTCTGGGTGTTGTAGGTGCATAATGGAGAATTTTCGTAAATCGCTTTAACTTTGCATTTCCTCAGTTGTCGAAGCATAATAAATTGCAAATGAGAATGGAGTCGCTCATCATAATCGGGAAATATTAATCTTTATTCCTTACTTTTACTGATACAAACCTGTGATGTTTATTTCTTAGGATCTGGTAAATATGCTGCATAAGTAGTAGATATACATGAAATAACAAGCTAATTAAGTAGGAAATTTTCAAATGTTACTGAATGAAAGGTACTTCTCCTCTGCATAATCTTGGCTGTTGTAGGGGCTAAACGCTTCAACCAACCAGTTTGCCTTCCTCCAAAATTGCCATCCCATCTCTTGGCAGATTCAGCGCTATGGTTGATGCTGAAAGTGGAGATGCAGTTATACGTTTGCGTTTTATGCACAGATTGTTCACATTCAAAAAATATTGCCTTTGACGTGTGGTAAGTACATTAAAGTAATGGAAATATTTAAAGATATAAATTTAGTTATGTATGATATCGATTGAACATTCATGCAGGATTCAGATTTTCCAGGTGGGAAAATTCCCTTGACATCACAGCTGAATTTCATCGCAGAAGCATCTGATACGAGATTACCATGTTATCGAGTTCTAAATGACAATGGCTCTCTAATTTCTAATACCATACATGACCAGGTACACGCTAAGTTTCACAATTCAATCTTTAATCATACTAATAAAATAGCCCTTTTATCTTACCATTCCTGCATACATACCTAATTAATTTAAAATAATTAGGAGAAGTAGCCGTGAACATGTACAGGGCCATGGTTAGTCTGAAGACTCTGAACACCTAGCTTTATAAAGCACAAAGGCAAGGGAGGATTGCCTTCTATATGACCACTTTTGGTGAAAAAACCATCAGCATTGCTTCTGGTGTTGCTCTATTCGCTACATGACTTTGTATTACCTCAAGTAAATGATGATCAGTCTCATTAATTTTGTAAAATAGTTTAAGTTTACACTGTCGGAACATAAAACATAAACTTATATTGCAGTATCGAGAGACAGGGGTCTTACTATGGCGAGGCTTCACCGTGCAAGAATGCGCAAATCAATGTTTTGGGAACAAGGATGATAAAGGGAAAGGCTGGCAAATGCCAGTACATTTTGTTCAACAAATACAATGTTATTACCAAATCTTCACCTTTGGCGTACAATATTAAATTCTTCATTTTTCTTCTTAGAAATCGCGATAATAATAATGTGCTGCTACTTATAACTACTCTGCTTTCCCCTGTACATTAATTCAGCACTTAGATATCCCAAGCTGCTGGTGTAGCTTATTCTCTGAAATGAATAAAATGAGTGCTTGTGTTGTTGCTTTTACAGGGGAGGGTACTGCCTTTAATGCGTGGTAAGTTTCATTCTGTTACTTTTTTCTCCTATTTATATAGAACAAGTCAAGATCCTTCCAAAGAGGCTCCATATCAAGTGCTTCTTTAGACAACCATAGCTTGGTTTCTAGGCCTACTGAGAATCTGGGGAGCATGAAATAGGCAACGGTTCTAGGCTACCTAATCCAAATGACAGGGTTGCAACAGGAGATTGACTTGCTGAGGCTTTGAATCTGGCTTTCGAGTTCCATCGAGTTGTTAACAGGTTGGAAGAAGTAAGGCTATGGATGTTTCACGTAAATGAGGGAGAAAGTGTTGCTGTGAATTACATATGCATAAGCTTCTTTATGATCGCTCGGGGAGGGATCCTGAGGGACTTTTTGGGACTGATTAGAAGCACAAATCCCACCAATATTCTGATGGCTGAGCACAATGAGCCTAGCTTGGAAACAAGACTTGGCAACCCACTCAGATACTATGCTGCTGTCTTTGATTCTATTGGTTTCAGCCTTCCATTAGACAACCCTGCCAGGATTAAAAATATAGAAGAAACTTATCTTTGTGGTTGGTTTTTCTTTTTATCTTCAATTATTGGGGCTGCAATATAGTTGAAAAGTAATAAATTTAATGGTATTTGTGCATCTTCTTCATTCAATCTTGCCAGGCTTTAATTCATCAGATGGCCTACTACAGCCCACAAGCACAAATGACAGGTAATTCTTTCTGCCGAGACTGTGAAATAGACTCATACTAAGTGTTATAACGGGAATTAGGACCCAAGATATCCAGATAGTATCCTATGCCTCAACCACTAATCCATCTCCCTTAAGACTGATAACCAGTAAAATACTTTGGAAACTACAGTTTCATAAGAGCATTACACTTTTGAAGCTAAAGCATTGAATGTCTGTTTGGAATGAAAGAAACTATAAAAAAAAACTCTCTAATTTAGGAATGACAGTGAACGGGAGGTTGTAGGACAGGATAGGTTATAGTATTTACGGGACGGTGTAGGATAGAGCTTCGGCGGGCGGGTACATTAAAAAAAATACGGGCCAGGGCGAATTTCTTTTAATGTTCTATTTCTAAGAATTATTTTTATAGTTGTGGTGAATTCTTTGTTGTGGAAACAAATACTCATGTTGGAGTGTGATTGGCAGTGTTACATTTTAACTGGGATGGCTCACTGTTTGTTATAGATGTGGTGAATTTTTCTATTTCATTTTGTAGCTGTTGCCCCTACTTTTTTTCTGTAGCGTTGCTACTGGTGTGATGGTGAATTGTCCTGTTTGATTTTGTAGTTTTGTATTTGGTCATTTCTCTTTTTCTCTAGCGCTGTTGCTGTCGCTAGTGTTAGGGCATAGTGATTGGAGGAGAAGTTCTGGCGAGAAAGAGAATGAAGGCGACTTGGATGAGAATGATGACTTTAACAATGGTGTTACTGCTGGTCATTTGGATGAGAATGTAGGTTTTGCTACTGCAGCTGGAGGATTTTGATAGATCATTTGAAGACTTCAATTTGTGATTTATCACATCATAGAACAAGAAAGTTTCCTCATAATTAGTGAAGTCAAATAGTCAAATCTCCTTGCGGTAGCAAAATGTATCCATTCCCTTCATCAAACAAAAAGATACATTTCAAAATTATTTTGTAACTTAGATGACAACAACTCTATAATCGCATTTTTTATCCTTAATCCAATGATGACTATCTTAATTATGTACTTCCTCTTGCTATTAATATGTATATATCAAACTAAATAAATACTGCTAAAAATATCTACTTTTTTTTTATGATAATAACAAAGATATTTATTGACGCTCTAAAAACTTTAGCGATATTGAATGCCACAACAATAGATCAATTGCTACTAAAAGAAAGAGTACTTGCCTCGAAAAGGCTCTTTTGGTATAGTGGGGAAACCTACAAAGATGATGCTACTATCCTATGCTATGCAGAATTAGTTATTTCCAATTATGCAACAATTGTATATATACCACTTAAAGTTAACATGTATAGGATGATTCAACATAAATAAAAGTCCTAAATGTTAATTCAGCTGGACATGTCAAACTAAAAAGAAACTCTGAAAATGCCATCCAAGAAATTTAAGACCCAACAACCAAATACCAAAAAAAAAAAAAAACACAAAAAAACAAAGAGAAAAAACATGTCAAACTAAAAAGAAACTCTGAAAATGCCATCCAAGAAATTTAAGACCCAACAACCAAAAACCAAAAAAAAAAAAAAACACACACACACACAGAGAAAAACAGCCAATTAATTGGGCATAACAGGGTATTATGCACAAACTTATATTTGGCGTTCCTCCGTTATGCATCATCTTTTACAGTTTCACATTGCCTTTTCAATAGTTTGATAAAATATAGTATGGATACTTTTTTTTGTTATCTAAATCTCAACATTAAGCATACATGTGCAACGCATGTGCGATAAATCTAGTAATTTCAAAATATGATAACTTCATAGACTCAAATTTTTAAGTTTCAATGTTAAAATTCATGGCCAAACAAGAATATCATGTTTTTCCAAACACGTTTACTTTGAATTAGGAGTGCACCAATCTTAAATGAACTCATCTAAAGAAATATTTCCAAGACCTATGGAACTATTCACTAATATAAATCTTACAAAAAAAAAATTCATTTCGAAACTTGTAGTCTATGACACTATCTTTAAGAATATTTCACCTGATGTAGGTGCATCTTTTTGGATTCAACAAGTTTCTCTAGTATAAAATAGGAGTCTGACAAAGATCTAATAAGAAAGAAATTCAACACACTACTAGAATATGTTGGAGAAGAAATTGATTTTCATCTTCACCCTCATAAGGAGAAAATAAAAATACAATAATCTATATACATAATGAAAGATATAGACAAGGTGATGTGGCAACTGTCTATAGTTTAGAAAATTATTTTCTTTTATATCCTTTTTTTTAATCTTTTACTTTATTATTTTCATTTATCAATTGGTTTAATAATTTTAAAAAATATTACATCTAATTATATCGCATGAATTATATAAAACCTCCATCTTTTCGTATTTTTTACTTAAATAACTTATCTCCTGAACTCCCGTCTACCTAATTCTTATAATTAATCGATAAATAACAATCATCTATGGAGTTATTTGGATATTCATTTTCATTTTCTCCTTTTTTATTAGTATATCTTTGCATTGATTATGTATATAATCAAAAGAAAGAGCATAGAAAAGGTGTTTGGAATATGCCCACAACTTTCACAACTAGTGAATTTGAAATGAGCATGATGGGAAACAAAATTTCTTTCTCATACTACAAAACAAACAAACACCTACTGATTTTCAAGTTGCCAATGTAGGCTTTCAAAATAGTAAGAAGGTTAAATTACTAGAATAGGTAAGGTGGAAATTTTCTCTAGCTTCGGAGGCAACAAAATTTGAATGCCACCTTTTGACATGTAAAAAGTATCTCTTAATTTTATTGATTTGTAGAATTCAATGCAAGTTTTCCTTTTTATAGAACTTTGTTATATAATAGTCGTGACTAAAACAATTTGAGATGCCTCAATCCCATGGCTTGCTTCTTGGTCCATCTTAGGATTAGACTAGCCATGACCGCAAAGTTTCAATTTGCTCACAAGGGGAAACATGATGGCCTTTTCTAGTCACTCTCCACAATATAATCAATTTTTTTTCTTTTGCCCATTTAATGAAATTTTTCATGGTTTATAGATTCTTCATTTTTCCTCATCAGATAGTAATATGTGGTTGACTTCTTCATCCTCTTATGTAATTTCTTATCTTTTTGTTGTTTATTCTCCTAAGTAATTAGACTTAATTCTAATACTCCTCTATCTAGTGGGGCTAGTGGTTTAGGTCTTCATGGCATTGATTAATTGTTCTAATTTGTTTTAGTGGGAAGGAGAAGTTTGTCTTTGTTCTTCCCCTATTGGTTATAACTATTCACAAAGTTGCAAATAGTAGTTCACTTGAGAGTTACTATTAGAAAAGGATTTTAATATATACAAGACAAAAATAAGTAAGAGTTACGTTCCATGATGTTTACACAATGAAATGCTTGGTAAAGCACTTTGATGAATACTTGCAGTTGTAAGAACACACTTTATGCATAAATCTATCTGAAATTAGGTATCCTAGCAAAACAAGTCCATGTTCTCTGTCTTTTAAAGCAAACAAATATAACATCACCCTAGCACCTTCCTTAGACAAACTATAATAGCCATAATGCAAGTCTATGTTTTTTGTCTTTTAAAACAAACAACATTTCCCTAGAACCTTCCCTAGACAAACTATAATAGCCAGAATGCAACCTGATATAATTGTAGCTAATAATGTTGCAAGGAATGAGGTGTTGGGATCTTATGAACTTCCAAAACATTCGCAGCATGGCCCTGAATCAACTTGAAGTGACAAGCCTCTCCAATAGCTATCTTGTTTTGTCTTCAAAATGTAGTCCATCCTCTTTTTAAGTAAACCACACGCCCGTTATTCTCTATTTTGACTCCTTTTTCTTTTTCTTTTTCGTTAACTAGTCTCATGTTCTCCAGGTTAAATATTTTTGTCCTTGTGGTGAATCATTGGGATAGTTTAACATATTTATCAAACAGTCATGCTAGTTAGATTTTTTAGACAATAATTTGTATGTTAATAAATGAAAAATCTAGCTAATGTGAAAATAGAATGTACAAAACTATTCAGCATACCATAAAATTAGTGTGTGACTTTTTTTTATAATAATTTCAAAATACGGATCGTCACAATCGAAGTTCACCAAGTTGTGACGACTGCTGTAATATGGAGCATCTTCTTCACTTTCACTATTAACTTTCCCAACCTCCTTATCTGCAACAAACGTGACATAAGTATAAAAACAACTATGATTTGATTCCCACCAAAATTTTATGGAATATTTAAAACCACAAACTTTATCGCATAACTTTTAACATGAAAGTTGCTACTTGTTTTTAGCACATATTCATGATCTAATAAACTATAGTTGCATTGATCTATAAGTCATTAACTAAACCAAGGGCAATCTTTTAATTAGTTTAATAATTTATATATATATATAGAGCTTTTGCTCTTACCGGTACCAATATCGGGTTTTGTTCGAGATCCTTACTGCCTTCACTTATTTTTTGAAGCATCAAGTATCTAAATGCAAGTTATTAGTACTACATAACATTGGTTAAAATCTAATAAATTAGTAAAGATGATTGCTTACCTTGAGACTCTTTCACCTTGATTACGTTAGTATTAGTTCGATAATTAACTGGAATATCATCTTCTTCTTCCTCGGTTACATTGGCATGAATTTGAAGGTTAACTGCAATATTATTATCTTCTTCCTCGACTACAGTAGTATTAGTTTGGATGTTAATTGGAATATCATGCCCTTCTTCCCCTTGTATTTTTCTTTTTCTCTTCTTTGCTAAGGGGCCATGACTCAGATTTTTAGCAGAATGATCCAAAATAACTAGAGAACCATCTGCTTCTTTGGGATATTCAATTTCTACTGCATTTTGATCTGCTATGGTAACATCAAAATGAGCATAAGCATTGTATATGAACATCAAAAAATGTCATATGCATATATATATGATAACATTTTTATTAATTTTTCAAAAAAGAGAGGAAAAAATAGTAAAACAAGCACAAAAGAAAAACCACAAGCGGGAAAATTAGTAACACAAATTGATTGTGCATTTTGATATGAATTATTTTTCTAATTATAGTTTGTTTACAACCAACTAAACCTATATAAAATAAAAACAATTCACGATTCATATCAAATATAGAAATAGAAAGAAGATGTTACCTAATGACGCATTCTCCCTCTTAGGATTATTGTAGTGAGGATCATCACTGTCACAACCTAAAATAGGGCCTAGATGTGACACGGCGCATGGGGAACCCGGAGGAACCCCAAACAAGCCTCTTAACATATCATTACACATCCTTGGTCATGGAAGCAGTAAAACAACAATAAGAGATAGTAAAAAGGGAACACGGGACTAAGTGACATCTTTCATATCATAAAACATCAAAAGAGTCAAAGGGAGTCAAAGCTTATAGTATCATTACATACTTGTCCAACAACAACTCTAAACATAGAACTTATCGAGGGCCAAGACAAGCAACCAAGCTCACCCCCACTTTAATGACAATAGGTAATCCAAGTATGCAAGATGTAGTCTAAACATAAGCATGAAAGAAGGTAGATATTGTCCCCGGACATGAGGACTCACCAAAAGCTAACTTGAACAATCTGTCTAGCCACGTGGAGGAGAATCAATAGGAGCCCTCGGTTCCTACATGGTGATATCATGTAGGAATAAAGTATGTGTTAGTACGTTTCAATGTACTAAGTATATAAGATGTAATGCAACAAGAGATAGGCAAAATAGTTAAAATGCATAATGATAAGCAATAGATGGCATAATAATAATATGGCATGTATGATCAATGCTTAAATAAATAATGCTTTGCAAATCATTAATCTTGCATAGAACATAATATATGTGTCTGAAGAAACCTTAATCAATATAAAATAAGACCAAGCGAGCTACAACTTGGAATCCCGATGTCTACCCTACATTGGAAGAAAGGGGGAAGTTACTCGCCAAGGTGAACCTCCTAATGCCTAAGTGGATCTACTAAGCCTTGTGTGAATCGGGTATTCGCCTCTAGTTCTTGGACTCGGGTACTCGCCTTAACCCAGACTTTGGTACTCGCCTCAAGCCTGGACTTGGGTATTCGCCTCAAGCCCTTATATTTAGGGTACTCGCCTATTAGAGATTTAGGGACTCGCCTCTTAGAGATTTGGGGACTCGCCTCTAATCCCTTCACCTATGGTGGCACATAGTTTTGGGACTTGGAGACTCGCCTCTAGTCCACTTGGTGCTAAGTCTAATCCCACGGAATACATAAGATAATCATACTTTAATAACTTGCAATAAACAAGGAAACATGGCACGAGTAGCTCATAACATCATTGACCTCAAATGGTTAGTCTAACTTCAAACATAAGAATGGGTCATCATCAACATTACCCTTACATTAACATCAACATCAAAGGGTCACAAGAGGTACAATCTTTGAGAAAAGGGGCTTAATCTGGTCCTACAACATCATCAACATTTTCATGACTTAAACATATCTTTAGAAAGCCCAAAATCATCATGAAGTCCCCTGACTCATAAATCAACCAATAGATCATCAAAACTTTAAGAATCCTTAAAAAGGTATTTTATCTAACACTTGGTGGGTGTGCAATGCTAGTACAAAATCGTGCTATTCAAGAGTGAAATCACGCAAGAAAAATCAATGTAAAATCACCCACAAATACTTGGTAACACCCTCATGCATTATACATCAAAACTCTTCATCAAATCTTAAGATAGATCAAAGATTCATAGCCCAAAACATGCTTAAATAGTCACACTTTTATGAAACCTTTGTTGGGTATTTTGTTGATCGAAAAAGCACTTCTGGAATGGCTCATCTCCTTGGCTATTCACTAATCAACTGGGGTACCATGAAGCAAAATTTTGTTGCCTTGTCCACTACTGAGGTTGAATATGTAGCTGTTGCACCTTGTTGCTCCTAATTGCTTCAAATCAAACACCAGCTCAAGGACCTTGGAGTATTGACTGATATAATACCCTTGATGTGTGATAATACCAGTGCTCTAAACATGGCTAAATATCTTGTCCAACACAAGAGAACAAATCACATTAATGTGACACATTACTTTCTTAGGGACCAAGTTGAGAAGGGAAATATTTACATGAAGCTTTGCAGCATTTAGGATCCGATTGTAGATATTTTCACTAAATCTTTTTGCAGGGATCAGTTTGAGCGCAACAGAATGAGGCTAGTCTTAATCAAACAAAGCACTTTGAGTCTCTATGATCATGATATTCTTCCTTTATTTAGCTAAAATTCCTATGTAGGTATCTGAGTATTTTTCATAATAAGTTGAATTCTTAAATGTACAATACAGGTTTGCACAACTAGCAGTTTCATAAAAATTAAAGATATGGCCTTGAAAGAGATTCATTCAAGTATTTGCTCGTTAGAGATTCATTCATTCAACGAGGTTACTATTCCTTGCATAGCATTGTAGCATTTATGAGACTCTTCAGGACCTGTCACGTCGATTAAGTTTTCTGAATCAAATTCCTTTCGTCCTAGTACCCGAAGCACAATGACCAATCAGGGACCAGATGCCTCTTCCTCCCACCCCACCCCCCATTATTTAGTACCTTGAATCCTTCACTTTTTCTCTAATCTTTTGCTTCAAATCTGCCATATTCTTCTCTTTTTCTTCAACTCTTCTCTTGCGTTTTTGTTTGTTTGCCCTTTAATAATATCTCAGTCCTCACCAATCTTTGAAAAGCATATGTCCTTTGATAATGAGTCACCCATGTCCCACAAAATTGATACCCACCTTTCATACCCATTCATACTCCTCTCAAACCTTAGGAATTGCAGTCTCCGACTCACAGTGTTTCCCCTTCTTCTCCCTCACCTCCTTCCCTTACAAAAAATGAACAATCTCTTCTTGTATTGGTTCAGGATCTCTCCCCTAGCTCTTTCATTGGAGCACCTAGTTTTACTATAGAAGAGTTGTCATCCCATATTAGTACTGTCTCTGCTGAAGAATAGGGAACTTAATCTCAACTAGGTCCCACCTCCTCAACTATGTCAAAACAGCACTTTGATCAAGGAATGAGTGGCTAAAGGGTTGATTGAACTCAAGGAACATGATGTCTTTACCGGGGAAGAGGCTAGATCTCTTGATCTTTAGTTGCTGCTGGGAACGCAGGTTCGATTAAGCCCCTGGTAGTGAAGTTAGACCACTCACCATCGTTGAGAATGTTGAAGGTGACAAGGGTGATGATGAAGACAATATTCCCTTGATCTAGAAACTCAAAAATCCTAATGTCTCTTCTGATCCCGCCTTAGTAAGGGACCAGATTGACACTAAAAAGGCAAAGAAAAGGTGAGTGAGGATGCTCCAATAGTCACTAGTACATATCCCACTAGGGGTACTCACAAAAAGTTGATGAGTGGTGCTATGGCGGCAAGTAAATCCAAGGCTACTAAAAAGAGAAAACTAAGGAGTACAATAGTGGTAAAGGAAGAAGAGGTACCCAATGATAAGCTAGTTAATATGGATACTGAGGAAGAGAATAGTGAGATTGAGTCTGACGAGGACCTGGGTCATTTCAGGTTCCATACAAAGATAACCTAGTCCCCGTCCAAAGGACCTAAAGGCTCTAAGAAAGATAAGACTCAGAAAAAGTAAGAAGGGAAGTCCAAACGGAGTGACCCTATTTCCACTAGGGGACCAAGCTCACAACTGAAGAAGGCAAGGGTAGATAAGGTGTTGACTAAGGAGGAATGAATTCAAGTGTTGGAAAAACAAAAGGTTCTGAGCGGACGCATATTTGAGCCCGATGCTAAGGGAAGATGGGGTATGAGAGAACTAGTCGATGGTGTATCACTATAAGGTTGGGACCACCTATTTGTATGGCCTGTTCCTACTCTGTATGAGTAGGAAGTTCATCCGTTCTATTATAATTTGCAGATTCAGAAGGATAGAGGGTTTTTGACTTCTATGGGGGGACATTTATTTTAGTGTAGCTGAGGAGGTTTAGGGGTCATCTTGAAGGTTGAGAAAGAGAGGATCAGAAGTGTGGTTGATAGGCTGCCTGCTAAGGGATTCCTACTTGAGGCTGGAAAGGTGCCAAACTTGTGTACCTCCGCTATGTCTAAGAATTTCCTAAAGGGTCAAATCAACTCTACTTTGAGTTTGTGAACAAAGTCCTTCTGCCTAGGACAGAGAAATGCATCGTTGCTACCATGATACTTCTTTATCATATGGAAGCCCTAAGAAAACTAGAAGACATCAACCTTTCTACGTTAATGATGGAACACATGACTAAAGTAATGACAATGAAGGATGGAAAACATTGTCTGGCTTATGGCTATCTTCTCAACCATGTGTTTTGAATACTTTGGGGTGTGGCTACAAAGAGAAGGACCTAAGCAGGCCTTCTCTCAAACTACTTTGGTTGAGTGTGAATGTAGTGAGGTCAAGGCTAGGACTAGAAAGTCTCAAATGTCAGAATTGATTGCTCAGCAGGAGACTCTCAAGGACCAGGTGGAGGAGTTAATAGCTACACGGGCAGCTAAAGAAGCTGAGTTGGTGTACCTAAAGGCATAAATGACTCAGGTTATTGCTGAGGAACCTGCTTCTAAGGAACTGGAAAGGCCGAAAGAAAAGAATACAAAACAGGCCATGGATATTAAGTCTCTCACTCAGCAGCTTCTTCAGGAACATTAGGACTCTAATACTCGCATGACCCTACTTTTTTAATCCTTTGTTCCCAAACCCTCTGGTCCCTAGGTTGTTTTATTCTTAGTTTGTTAATCCCATGTTCTTTTTTTTTTGTTTATCCTTTGGTTCTGTAACCTAGTTCTGGACTAGTCACTATAATGTTTATGCTATGCTTTGAATACTTCCAATGATGAGATCATCAGCTATTTTGACTCTCTTACATCATTAATGTTTTTCGCTTTCTATGTTTTTGCTATCTCTTGTACTTTGAATTCCTTTCTTGTGGCTTTACTAAATCTACTGCATAAGTTTTTAATGATGCCAAAAGGGGGAAGCTAGCTTAATTAGGGACAATATATTAAGGGGGAACAGGTTGTCAAGGGCAATACTTTCAGGGGAGTGGGTTGTCAAGGGCCAATACATTCAGGGGGAACAGGGTTGGGTGCTTCAGAGGGAATAGATGTATGTATAAGTTTTTTAAAAGGGGTCATAGTTTGTCATCTTCAAAAAGGGGAAAATGTTAAGTTCGTATTTTGATGGTTAACAAACTTATTCGAGGACAAGGTCGACGATCAAGCTATATTGTAGAGTGTGTATGTGGGATATAGTTGTAAATACTGTCTTGGTTGGTGAAATGTCACCTTCATCGTACTGGAGGACCAGCAATCTGTTTGGTGCCCTCCATTGCAGTATAAAAGAAGCTTGTCTATGGAATAAACATAACTTTTGAAAAACTCAAAAAGTGAATATTCATATTGCTATAAAAGTTCTCTTTTGGCTCCTATTGAGAAGACTTAGCATATGCCTTCAAGGACCAAATAGAAGATGTTTGTAGTTTCCTTTTATGTAGATTGTTGCATTGTGTTCTAACATTGTAAGATCACTTCCTAGTCTATAAAGGGATGTTGATCATTGCTATTTTGGTTGAAGGTTGTAGATCTCTTGGTGTGTTCAGGCCTTGAGGTGTTTTGGTGTAGTAGTTTAGCTTAATCTGAGAGGTGAGAGTGTATACTAATGTTGGCTTTTGTTGCTAGGGTTGCAAGTGAAAATGGTGAGAGGGTGAGGCAAATAACAGTGTGTGTTGTATTTTGCTACTTTACTCATTCATTTAGTGGATTTTGGGTGTTGGAAATCCTGTTGGACAGGTCATGGTAGTTTCTCCCTTGAGCAAGGAGTTTTTTCACATTAAATCTCTGTGTTACATTTCTTGTTCTTTTTTATTTAAGTTTTGTGTTTGTATAGCTTCAAGGGACCAGGCCCCTTGCCATTGTGGACGCATATTTTCTCTACAGCGGTTTTAGGGAGGAGGCATATTGTTGAGAAAAGAGATGTCTAGTCCTCTCACACCCTTTTATTGAGTCTATCTTCTCTTCCCCTTCAAGTTATCTTCTTCAATCTATCCTTTACTATTCATTTGTTGTTTTGTAAGTTTTTGTTAGTTTCATTTTCAAATGTAACTTTATACTTAATATTTGTATTGTGAAATTGACATTGTTGTAACTTGTGTTTGTTTTCACATAAACGTAGGTTGGTGCTGTAACTATATTTTTCTATTTAAAAGAAAAGCATCCATTTATGACAATAAAAATATAGAGACAAAATGGTTTAGTAGATAAGCTATAATGTCCCATTACCTACTATTCAGTTATAATATAATATAACATAATCAATGATGTCCATATCAAATAGCCGGCTGCACCCGCTAATCACTATGCTAGTAAAAGTAAAAATAAAAACATAAGAGTAGAGAGATGTACGTTGCATTGATAGTAACATTATATGACGGCCTTGGCCGACCAATAAACCTCTTCATATCTATATATACCTACTATGTATAAAAGAAAACAAAGGACTAGAATACCCAAAACAGCAATTTATATAATTCTTCTTGGAAAATGGTGACATTGGATCTGTGGAGAAATATGAATGGAAGAATGGTAGGGTCAGGAAAAGAAATAATAATTCTGGCACATGGATATGGAGGAGACCAGTCAGTTTGGGATAAAATATTGCTGAAACTGTGCGATTCTTACAAAATTGTGTTGTTTGACTGGATCTTTTCTGATGCTGTATCAAATGAACATTTTGATGCTGAAAAGTACTCCTCCTATGAACCTTTTGCTGATGACTTAATAGCTCTTGTTGATGAACTGAAGTTGGGATCCTCTATATTTGTTGGTCATTCCATGTCTGGCATCATTGGTTGTATTGCTTCTATCAAAAGACCCACTCTCTTCAAAAGGCTCATCCTTGTTTCATCTTCTCCCAGGTTTTTATCTCACTAACATAAAACTTTCACACCTAAATTTCTTTCAAACTTACTTCTTTAACTAGTAAGATATACTCCCTTTATTTCTCACTTGGTACTGTATTTTATACACAGACAATAATTCTTATTAGATTATTCAGGACGAGGCTCCTCACCTTTTTTTGACAAGTTCCTATTTTAATGGATAAGATTTGACATAAATTAAATTTAATAATTAAGATTTATTTCATCAAATAGAAACTTGAGAAAAAAATAAAGAGAGAGAAAATTGAGAAGAGTCTCTCTATCATCTTTTTTTTCACTTCCTTCTTTCTTTGTGTTGAACGCACCTATAGCAATTAAATAAGGACATACTTATCCTACTGCCTTCTCTCTATTCCTTGTTTCATTTTAGATGATATATATATATATATATATATTGTTAATTGAGACCAAGAGGTGGTTACTACTATCTCTGTTTTATTTTAGTTGAATTTATGAGCAAATATATATATATATATATATTTAAAAAAGCATTTAAAAATAAAAATTTAACCATATTTTCCACTATTATCCTTTGTGGAGTTATATGTAGTGTAATTTGTTTCATAAATATAAAATTTCAATAAATGAAATGATTAAATATGAAAAAAATTTCAAATATTCATCTTGAATTTTTAACAATTTAACTATTTTGAACCTTGAAAAAAGTCTCAAAAATTCAATTAATTTGAGACAAAGGGAGTATAATGCATTTCAAAATTATTTTATTTTTAACTTTTTATTTTACTCTTATTACATAGTACTTCTATTGTTACAGAAATATCATAAAATGGGTAATTGTATTCTAATTTTATTATGTGTCAAAATTCCCCTCTTAAAATTTTTCTTTTATGCTTAATGAAATGATTCTCAGTCACACAAATATATAAAAATGAATTTAGATCATAAGTTTCAAAAGTCTTCCTTTTTTCTTAAATATCGTACCAAGTAAAAAAATACCACATAAAATGGGACGGAAGGAGTATGTATCATCATTTCATAATTAGAGTTTAACTAGTTTACTCTTTTAGTGGAAACTTCGTTTACACAAGCAAGTAATTTTAGCGGGTAATATCCAGTACCACCTGTTATATCGAAAAATGACCGATTTTGATTTTTTTTGAAAATCCGATTCAATACCTAATTGATTTAAGTACAAACCAAATTCTCAAAAAAAAAATTGAAAGAGTAAGAGTCGCCGCCTAATTTTAAGGATAATTAGGAAACCAAGATTAAATTTTAAAACCTAACAAAAAAGTTCTAAAATTTCAGAAAAAACGGGTAAGGATTCAATTTCCACTTTGAAACTGGCCGCTAACATTCGGTCGACCAATGATTAGGAAGTTGACTAACTATTGAAAATATTTGGTTGATTTTGAGAAGATTGATTAGTTTTAAAAATTGGCTAAATTTGAAAGACTTTTAACTAAATTTGAAAATTTTGACTAAACTTAAATAATTCACTAAACTTGAAAATATTGATCAAATTTTGAAAAATTTTGACTAAATTTTAAAACGTTGACTAAGTTTGACAATATTGACTAGATTTTAAAAGATTTTGACTAAAACTTCAAGAATTGACTAGGCTTGAAAGTATTGATCAAATTTGAAACATCGACTTAATCTCAAAATGTTGTCTAAACTTGACTCTTATTTTGAAAGAATGTTCACTAAGTTTGATTTTTGAAAAATAATTCCAAGGGTAAAGTAAAAATCATTAAGGCGAAAATTAACATAAATGGTAGACATGTCGGAGAAATTAATTAGATTAAACTAAAACAATAAAGGTTAGTATTCAAATAAATACAAATAAGATAAAATAAAGTAAAGAGGAGAGTTATATGTTTTGGGCCTTTAGCACAGTTCCTTATGCTGCTGTGTATACACATGTATATTAGTGTATATAGTGCAATTCTTGCTTCCCGGAACCTGTAACAATTTCTTTCTGTATGTTCCTTATCCTGTATATTGGGCAGACTCGAAGAAGAGGAAGTTTGGGCCTCCATGGCCCAAGGAAATGCAAGATGGGGTTCAAAAGACCCCAAAATTGTAGTTCATGTGAAGACAACAAAAATAAGGATTAGTATGTGCAAAGACCCTTAAGATAATTAAACAAGGGAGGCAGTAAGCTTAGAAGAATAAATTGACCACACATAAAGAGGAGCATTGTTGAGATATAAAATTAGCTAAACAATAAATGGACTAGTATATAAATTCACTGCATTCGTAGAGCACGTGACACCTAGAACACTAAACTTAAAGGACTGATCCTTCTGAACAGAACATATCTTGATCATTTTTCAACATGTCTTACACCTGAAACCAGACACCTGCTGAAATAAATATAGAACTTGAAAATTTAAAGGAATTTCCTACATAACTCCAGCTACAACAGATTTAAGTGGGAAGGAACTAATGATCAGACAGAAGCACAAATATGAAAGAAAATAAGGGAAATTAAGGAAAGGCAACGATGGGAATAACATATAAACTTTGAACCAAACATTTCTTCAGTCTTCTGGTAGCTTAACAAGAAGCAAGAATGACCCAACATCAGATTCTAAGAAGAGCCAAGCTAAGACAAATGCTAAGACGATCCTAACAGCACGCTGTGCAGGTTGCATTCACAGAAAGATGGATTAACAGCATTTTATAGAACCACAGACATCAGCAAAATGAACTCTAATAGGACTACAGCACGTTTCTTAAAAAGGTAGAAAGTCACTTAAACACTTGTCTCTGATTCTTGATAAGCTAGCAGTAAACAAGGAAGGCATTAATCAGCAGTTTTAGTCAGCACACAGTGGCATACACACATGTTTCTGATCTAAAGTCAACAGGACATCACCAAAACTGAGCTAAGATGCGAAAATGGGACCAGAGAATAGCAAGAAACATCGCAATAACAACAACCAGTCAGTATCAACTCATCACAGCGAGGCATTTCCAGTCAAAACGAGTTCAAGGGACTAGAGTTATCAACAAATTAACAAGATTTTTACATTATAGCGTGTTTTGGAAAGCCCGATCATTTTGACATCAGTTTTCATTCTTAACAACTTGTCAGTGAATGAGAACGACAACAACACCAGTTTGAACTAGACAATACTATTTTGCAAAGTTCAATTATCACTCGCGAATCAGGCTCATAAATAGGAGCCTAAAAGCTGACTTTTGTCCCAAACACGGCAAACCCATAGCATATCGACTTAACAACACCACCTAGTCAGCTACACAGCAACCAGAAACACGACAGTGCACGCATCATTAAAATAAGAAGTTCAGATGAAGATATTACCTGTATCGGTGCAGCAAACTGGGACGACGAGCTTGACGAAGAACTCTTCACCACCACGAAACTCGTACACAAATTTCTCGACTCAATACCCAGATGCTCTGGTTTCAAATCGACGAACCTTTTCAAAAGATAGTGTACAGAAACAAGAACTTCTACTGAGGTTTTCGAAATTAAGAACGGCTCCCCTTTTAGTGAAGAACAAGGTTGAATTTATAGGGTCGACTAGGGTTCGGAATGGGGGGAAAAA
The DNA here is from genome assembly GCA_000787875.1 of Solanum virginianum. Lineage (NCBI taxonomy): Eukaryota > Viridiplantae > Streptophyta > Magnoliopsida > Solanales > Solanaceae > Solanum > Solanum virginianum. Next base: position 18,817 of record DF366065.1, read on the forward strand.
TCAGAGGCGATGGGAAAAAGGGTTAGATTTTGACTTCAAAATTCAAATACCGTCCTCGGGGACAAGAAATTTCTGGGATTTGCTGTGAAATCCTCAACGGATTGAAGACTTTTCCGTGGATTGAGACGCGTGGGTGACCTTTTCGACAAATTTCCACTAAAGTGATGCGTTTGTCAGGTTTGTCGGGGGTCGTTGTGTCGAACGTTTGAGGGAAAAAGGAGCTGGTTTTGGTTGCCTGGTTTTTCTGCTTCGTTTTTTTTGGTTTTCTGGTTTTGCTTTTGGTTTTGGTTTTCTCTGGTTTGGGTTTGGTTTCGGGGAAGAAGAAGAAGGAAAAGGGAAAGGGAATCGGGGAGTGCAGGGGAAAAGGAAAATAAAGGGAAAGTGGGGGCGCGTGGCCCCACGCGCTTATTTAAATTAATTTTTTTTCTTTATTTTTTTTTAATAATATAGATAAATATTTCGATCGTTAAAAATTTAAAGAAACTCGATAATTGCAGGGTAAAAATTGGGTGTTAACACCATCTAATTTTAGTATTTTTATTTACATAAAATCTTTTTTTTTAATTTCTTTTACGCTCTCAACTCCTTAATCATCAGCTTTTTGATCACCCGGTTATTCCCGTTGATTTTTCTTCCCTAATTAAGCTTTTCATCTCAGTCCCACAAGTATAATGGTTGTAGTCTTTATTTAAAAAACTAAAAAATGTGAAGGTTATTCTCCTAAAAAGAAAAGATTATACTCCCTTGATTCTTTTTTAGTGGTCACAGTCGGTTTTTTTTTAAAGAGTGAAATAATATTAATTTTAATTAATACTTTAAAATGTGCTTTTTATCATTTGTTGTTTTGTAAGTTTTTATTTGTTTCATTTTCAACTGTAACTTTATACTTAATATTTGTATTGTGAAATTGACATTGTTGCACTTGTATTTGTTTCCACATAAACGTAGGTTGGTACTGTAACTATGTTTTTCTATTTAAAAGAAAAGCATCCATTTTTGACAATAAAAATATAGAGACAAATTGGTTTACTAGATAAGCTATAATGTCCCATTTACCTACTACTCGGTTATAATATAATATAACATAATCAATGACGTCCATATCAAATAGTCGACCGCACCTGCTAATCACTATGCTAGTAAAAGTAAAAATAAAAACATAAGAGTAGAAAGATGTACGTTGCATTGATAGTAACATTATATCATCTAGTTTGGCCTTGGCCGGCCAATAAACCTCTTCATATCTATATATACCTACTATGTATAAAAGAAAACAAAGGACTAGAATACCCAAAACAACAATTTATATAATTCTTCTTGGAAAATGGTGACATTGGATCTGTGGAGAAATATGAATGGAAGAATGGTAGACAATTTATATAATTCTTCTTGGAAAAATGGTGATATTGGATTTGTGGAGAAATATGAATGGAAGAATGGTAGGGTCAGGAAAAGAAACAATAATTCTGGCACATGGATATGGAGGAGACCAGTCAATTTGGGATAAAATATTGCCAAAACTGTGCGATTCTTACAAAATTGTGTTGTTTGACTGGATATTTTCTGGTGCTGTATCAAAAGAACATTTTGATGCTGAAAAGTACTCCTCCTATGAACCTTTTGCGGATGACTTAATAGCTCTTGTTGATGAACTGAAGTTGGAATCCTCTATATTTGTTGGTCATTCCATGTCTGGCATCATTGGTTGTATTGCTTCTATCAAAAGACCCACTCTCTTCAAAAGGCTCATCCTTGTTTCATCTTCTCCCAGGTTCTTATCTAACTAACATAAAACTTCCACACCTAAATTTCTTTCAAACTTACTTCTTTAACTAATAAGATATATTCCCTTTATTTCTCACTTGGTACTGTGTTTTATACACAGACAATAATTCTTACTAGATTATTCAGGATAAGGCTCATCACCATTTTCTGACAAGTTTCTATTTTAATGGATAACATTTGACATAAATTAAATTTAATAATTAAGATTTATTTCATCAAATAGAAACTTGAGAAAAAAAATGAAGAGAGAAAATTGAGAAGAGTCTCTCTATCACCTTTTTTTTTTTTTCACTTCCTCCTTTCTTTGTGTTGAATGCACCTATAGCAATTATATAAGGACCTACTTATCCTACTGCCTTCTCTCTATTCCTTGTTTCATTTTAGATGATCTATATATATATATATATATATATATATATATATATATATATATATACAAAAACAGATCTC
>DF366064.1:7809-27976 GCA_000787875.1 Solanum virginianum
GATTAGAGAGGATTTTGAGAGGTTTTTGGTTGGTTTTTAGGGCTCAAAATGTCTAAACAATGAGGGATTTACATGTATATAGGTATAGGGTTATTACCCAATTTCCCTAGACTTAAAAAGAGCAAACTTCAAAAATTTTTGAATAGGTCTGCGTTGCGGACCCATTGCGGACTACTACTATTTTTGCAAAGTTTCATCAAAAACTATTTTTCTTGGCACAGACAAAGTATACCTTTTAGGTACTCACTTTTCCCACATAGTTTTGCCCTATGAACATGTATATGTAGTTAATTTTTGAAATTCTACACGAATTTTGAGATATTGAAAAATAATACATCACCTGGTCTTTTCGAGCTACATGGAGGGGTGTTTAAGTATCTCCAATTTAAGATATAAGGGAATTATGATTATGGGGGTATGCCTAGGCAAGTGTCGGGTGTTATAGAATGGGAACCCAAAGGGACTCAAAACAAGCCTCTTAGCATATCATTCACACATCCTTGGTTGCAAAAGCAAAATAAACAACACAAGAGGTATAAATAAAAGGAAGTAGGACTAAGGAAAGTCTTGATATTCATAAATGTATAAAAGAATCAAGCTCATAGCATAATTACATTAAATATTCAACAACACCTCTAACATAGAATGGAGTGGGGGCCAAGACACTTTCTGGGCTCACCCTCATGGTAACAAGTCTTCAACATAAAAAAAATATCAAATAGCATGAGTAGCATAGATAGTGTCCTCGGGCTTGAGGATTCACCAAATTTTTTCTTCCGAAGTATCGAACTAGCCACGTGGAGGATGAACAAAAGGTTCTTTGGTCCCTACATAGTAATATCATGTAGGCGTAGAGTATGTGGTAGTACATTTGAATGTACTAAGTATGTAGGATGAAATTCAACAAGACATAAGGCAATATAGTCAAAATGCATAATCATAAGCAATGGATAAGTATAATTTTAATATGGCATGTATGACCAATGCTTGAAATAAAATATGCTTGTTAATTATACAATATGCATAATACATATTACATGTGTTGGAAGAGACCATAACCAACATAGACCAAGCGGACTACTACTTGCAATCCAAGGAATATTACCTCCTTGTAAGGTGATTGAGGTATGTCACATCCTCAACAAGGAGATTGAGGCATGTCACCCACTCTACAAGGTGATTGAGGCATGTTACCCACTCAACAATGTGATTGAGGCATTTTACCCCCTCAATAAAGTGACTGAGACATGTCACCCCCTTAAAATGGTGTGGTTTACTTGCACATCATAGATACTTTTCATGAATTCAATACATACATACAAGCCCTTAATAATCATTTAGTCTCTTATCTTATAAATTATATAATAGATTATTAATAGCATGAGAATCCTTGTTATAACATTTTAGCAAACACATGGTGGTTCATAATGCTTGTTCAAAATCATGCAATTCAAGAGTGAAATAATATGAGAAAACTCAATGCAAGTCAACCCACCAATATATAGTAAAATCCTCATGCAGGGTACCATGAAATCGATCATCAAATCTCATAATAGATCATAGTTTCATAGCTCAAAACATGCATAGTCACAATATATATAGTAAAATCCTCATGTAGGGTACCTGGAAATCCATCATCAAATCTCATAATAGATCATAGTTGCATAGCTCAAACATGCACAGTCTCAGCAAACAAAATCAATTCATGATATGAAATTGAAATAGATAGATATACATAATCAATCAACATTTCATAAAAGCCCAACATAATTTATAATCATAATCCATAATAAGAGATACCCATAGATTATACTACTGGAAAACATGCAATTTTCATAAAAAGAAAGATTGGGCTCCATGGTTGAAAGGACCCAATGGATGAAACCCCCATACCTCAAACTTGGATTTCCTTGAGATGAGCTTGAAGATAACTTAGAGCTTGAAGAGACTCCTTGAGTCCCAAAGATGAGCTTGAAGTCCTTGAAATTTGAATGAGATATTTTGTTAAGTCTTGGAGAGGTTTTTGTGAGGGTTTTGAGTGATATATAGTTGAAAAATGGCTTAAGTATGGGTGTTTTTACACATAATTGGGCATGGGGCTATGACCCTAATGCCTTTGGATGACACAAAAAATTAAGGAAGAATTAACACTGGTATACGTCTCATACGCATCGCAAAGACAACATTTACATAGATTAGCACCCTTGGCGTGTCGCGGCCAGGGTACAGATGTTCTCTGGAAATCATAAATTAGCAAAATTTATTTTTTGCTATGGGTCCTCGAAAATTTGGGTTATACCCATTTCCCACTCAAATTTTTCCCCTGATTGAGAGTATGAAGTCAAATTTTTGATATCACGTATGAATTTTGAGATATATGTAAATTATGATTATGGGCATTTTCAAAGCACAGTTTGGGGCTATCAATACATACACATCAAATTCTAAAACCTTTAACATACCAATGATGACATCGGGCACCTTATCTAACCCTTGTCTTCCTTGAAGAGCATAGAATCTATTTTACCTTGGAGTACCCCTTGTTGGCCTCCATTAGCCCTTGGACTAGCATTTATATCTCGGCCTTGTGGACGACCATCTCTACCTTTGCTTTAACCATGAGACAATCAATCACATTATGACCCCACTTCACCATAACCATAACAAGCATTACGGTTTCTTAAACATGGGCCATTATGGTTCCTACCATATCTTTGGCACATAGGGTTACGCACCCCACTATCACCACCTTGGAATTTTGGATATTCATTAGGAAATCTCCTATTAGGAGCATTGGAAGACCCTTGGCCTTAGAATTTGTGGCCTTGAGGAAACCGGCCACCCTTGAAACTTTAGAATCTACCTTAAACCTCTTGAACTCAACATTTCTTCTTTTTCTAAGCTTTTCACCCTCTAGTTTCTTGGCGTATGTCATGAGATAGGACAAATCTATATCACCCACTAGCATATCAATACAACATTTCTCATTAACCAAGTTGGACACTCTCGACCCAAATATGTTCATCCTTGATCTTGGCTCTGCAACTAATTGTGGAAATACTTGGAGAGTTGTTTGAACTTGAGGGCATACTCCCTCACACTTATGGAACCTTGGTTAAGGTTCATAAACTCCATCACTTTAGCCTCCCTTAGCTCAATAGGAAAGAACAGGTTGAGGAATGCGACTTTGAACTCCTTCCAAGGAATAGTATCATCATCTCTCCTCTCCAACTTCTATTATGTAAACAAAATTTGAGCCACCCCTTTGAGTTGGTAGGTTTCTAACTCCATTTTCTCCTCAAAATTGACCCCGTAGTAGATAACACCTTGTATACCTTATCAATAAACTCTTGGGGATCCTCTTCCTGTTTGGATCCATGGAACTCTGGTGGGTTCATTCTAGTGAAATCCCTCAACCTAGAAGCTAGAGTGGGAGAATGAGGGGCTTGGACCCCTTGGTGAATTTGGTTGGCCATAGCACAAGCCAACATTGTTATAGCATCCCGGAATTCATCTTGGGCTACCCCTCCACCTTAAGGAGCTTAAGGAGCGGGAGGGGCTATTTGCTCCTCGAGTGTACGGGCTCTTCTTAGTCTCCCTCTTAGAATTGGCATGATCTAGAAGATCAAAGATCATTTGTTAGGGGAAAAGCCTTACATTAACATCTAAAGCATGATATAGACCATGAAGAAGTGAAACATTTCCTAAAATGCCATATAGCCTCCTATTCATAGTTATGGAGCACTTCACAACCATGACTAAGACTCTAATCGATTCTATATGTTGGATTTTGAGGACTATTAACAAACTAGTGCTCTGACACCAGGTTTTTCACAACCCAAGCCTAGGGCCTAGATGTGACACGACGAATGGGAACCTGAAGCAACCCCAAAAATACCTCTTAGCATATCATTCACATATTCTTTATTACAAAAGCAAAATAAATAACACAAGAGATATAAATAAAAGAAAGTCGGACTAAGGGAAGTCTTGATATTCATAAAAGCATAAAAGAGTCAAGCTCATAGCATTATTATATCAAATATCCAACAACACCACTAACATGGAATGGAGTGGATGCCAAGACACTTTTTGGACTCACCCTTATAGTAACAAGTGTTCAATATAACGATATATTAACTAGCAAGAGTAGCATAGATAGTGTCCTCAGACTTGAGGACTCACCAAAGCTTATCTTTTGAAGTACCGAACTAGCCATGTGGAGGATGATCAAAAGGTGCTCCGATCCCTACTTGGTAATATATGTAGGCATAAAGTATATATTAGTATGTTTAAAAGTACTAAGTATGTAGGATGAAATGCAATAGGACATAAGCCAATATAGTCAAAATGTATAATCATAAGAAATGGATAAGTATAATTCTAATATGGCATGCATGATCAATGCTTGAAGTAAAATATGCTTGTAAATCATACAACTTGTATAGTACATATTACATAGATTATACATTAGTATGTTTAAAAGTACTAAGTATGTAAGGTGCAATGCAACAAGACATAAGCCAATATACTCAGAATGCATAATCATAAGCAACGGATAAGTATAATTTCAATATGGAATGCATGATCAATGCTTGAAGTAAAATATGCTTGTAAATCATACAACTTGCATAGTACATATTACATGTGTGGGAAGAGACCATAACTGACATAGATGAAGTGAACTACTACTTGGAATACACGGCATGTCACCCTATTGTAAGGTGATTAAGGCATGTCACTCCCTCAACAAGGTGATTAAGGCATGTTACCCCCTCAACAAGGAGATTGAGGCATGTCACCCCCTCAACAAGGTGATTGAGGCATTTCACCCAATTAACAAGGTGATTGAGGCATGTCACCCCCTCAACAAGGTGATTGAGACATGTCACCCCTCAACAAGGTGATTGAGGTATGTCACCCCTCAATAAGTTGTGGTCTACTTGCACATCATAGGTACTTTTCATGAATTCAATACATAAATGCAAGCCATTAATAATCATATAGTCAGATGACTTATAAATCATGTAATAGATCATCAATAGCATGAGAATCCTTGTGATTACATTTTATGAAATACTTGGTGGGTTCATAATGCTTGTTCAAAATCATTCAATTGAAGAGTGGTATAATATGAGAAAACTCAATGTAAGTCAACCCACCAATATACAGTAAAACCCTCATGTAGTGTACCTTGAAATCCATCATTAAATCTCATAATAAATCATAGTTTGATAGCTCAAAACATGCATAGTCCCAATAGACAAAATCCATTCATGATATAAACTTGAAATAGATAGATATGTATAGTCAATCAACATTTTATAAAGCCATAACATAATTTATAATCATAATCCATAATAAGAGATACCCATATATGATACAACTTAAAAATATGCATTTTTCATAAAAAGAAAGATTGGGATCCATGGGTGAAAGACCCAATAGATGAATCCCACATACCTCAAATATGAGTTTCCTTGAGATGAGCTTGACGAGAATACTTGAGTTCTAAAGTTAAGGTTGAAATCCTTGAAATTTGAATGAGATATTAGGTTAAGTCGTGGAGAGGTTTTTGTGAGGGTTTTGAGTGATAAGTGTTGAAAAATGGCTAAGTATGGGTGTTTTTGCGCTTAAGTTGGCATGGGGCTATGACTCAAATACCTTTGGCTGTCACAGAAAATTTAAGGAAAAATTAACACTAGTCTGCGTCTGGTCCGAGGCATGGACCCAATGCGAAGATAACATTAACACTAATCCGCGCCCCTGGCGCGTCGCGGCCAAGGCGCAGATGTTCTCTGAAAATTATAAATTAGCAAAATTTATTTTTTTGCTATGGGTCCTCTAAAATTTGGGTTATACTCATATCCCACTCAATTTTGCCCCCGATTGAGAATATGAAGTCGGATTTTCGATATCACACAATGATCTAGAAGATCAAAGATCATTTGTTAGGGGAAAAGCCTTACATTAACATCTAAAGCATGATATAGACCATGAAGAAGTGAAACATTTCCTAATGGGCATTTCTAAAGCATAATTTGGAGCATTTCATGTAATGAACCTCCAAGTTATTTATATGTTTTACTGCTATTATGTTGATATTAGCATGTGTATAGTGACCTCGAGTCTATTGGGATAATTATTGGTCTGCTTATTCGGGAGTTATATGAATTTTTGAGTTAATCGGAAAATTATATTCATAGAGTGAGTTTTTTGGTAAAGTCCTATAAATGACCTCAGAATCAATTTCTGACAATTTCATTAGCTCTGAAATGGTCAAATTAGGCTAGAAGCATGTCTTGTGCAATTATATCGTGGGTTGCAAATTTGTCCTCTGGAATCGATGAATAGTTGACCCAGTTAATGCTCTCAGAAATCATGCTCCAGATGAGAATTCTAATAGCATAGTGAGCTTTAGTACATTTATTTTAGGCTAGGATAACCCTTTGTTTGATACTAGTGACGTCCTAATGTGATTTGACCCCCGAAGGGGCTTTTCATTAAAAGTTGTGTATAAAAGAGTGGGGCCCTCACATTATAGTAAGAAGCTCTGTTGAAAATTTTGACTACACCATTGTGTCCAGAACATTCAAATCCATATGGTTACATAATTTTATTTCAAAAATCAAAGTCCGAAACTATGTAAAAGAGATTGAAGAAAGAATAGAAAGAGAGAGAGCCAAGTGGTAGGTTTTGGGGCTAACACATGGCACACCTAGGGTCTAACATGTGTAAGAGATGTGTCAGCTAGCCCCTTTTCCTCTATATATGTTCTTTTGGAATATTATATATAAATATATCCCTTTAACTTCACACCATGATTCTGAGCTTATTTTTCATTCGATTTGAGTGATTCGAAAGACTATGTGACTCGACTTTTCACAAGGAATGTCGTGGTGAAGTTAGATTCAAAATTTGACATGTAGTTTGAGGTAAATTTATGTTTTTTCTCCATTGATATATCGGTATGAGTGAAAACTTGACATTGCAATATCTAAGTCATTTCTTACTAAAAATAAGTGAAATGTGTGTCTAAATTATGCTACATTCTGTGAGAGTTGATGTTGTATGCTAGGTGTTCGATAATTTTGTCCGATTTTTGACAATTTTTACTGAGAAAGTTTTGAAAAGAATGTTTTCCAAGTAATGTTTTTTAACTTTGTTTTTAGGCCTTTTCTTGGTCTTTTGAGGTTCATTTCGGGCCGAATTTTTGGCTATGAACTCAGGGTGATGTAGGGATTATTTTATGAGGATTGATTTTATTTTTTGAGTATAGGCCTCGATTATTCCCATTTAGTCGTAATTGATTTAATTTTACCCTTTTCCTGAGAGTTTACAGCCAAATCAGGTGTAATGATCTTAGGACTTATGTTTTAACAACTAAGCAACATGGAGAAGTGATTCAGAGGGAAAAAGCTTGGTTGGATTGACTGGGAGCAAGATACAACGGATGCCAGGTAGGCTAGGCTTTCTTTACACCCTAGACTGAGTTGAGATGTTTGCATATTTGAGTTGGAATGTTTAGAAATATGTTATTTATGGAGTTAGTTATGGAGTATATGTTGTATATAGATTGATGTGATCGGTGTGTTTTTATATATAATGCTATAGGACTATAGTTGTTGTATAGAGGGTTGTGTTAGTTATAGGTGTTATATTACGTGCGTTCTTACATTATATGATAATGAAACGGCCGAAAGGGGTTGGTTAGAGCTGTGAACATATGACAGGTATGTACACTGACCTTGACTCTTTATTGTATATGTGCATGGTCTGAGGCTATCAAAATATACTAGCTATTGAGAGGCACCTATGATTACACGCTTCCCTGTGTGCTAAATCTAGTATGTATATCTGGTCGATATGTATATGCATGATATGGCTATGATTATCCATGTCTTTACTTAGTACTTTTGGTAGAATTCCCTAGTTAAATATGATTCTATATTGCCCATGGTTTATATGATCCTGTATACTGTTGTTATCTGTTCCATACTTGCGCCACTGATTAGAGGCTAGAGATACACCATGTTTTGGGGATGGTCATAGTTGTACCCAGGAAGGAGCCTTGCAATCTCTAATACGAGTTGCATTGACATTGAGCCACTGGCAGGTTAGAGATGGGAGTGTGACCTTGTTCGCAAGGTATAGGTCATATCTTACTAGTATTTTAGGTGATCTACGATGATACCCTAGTAAAATTGGTTTGTCTTGGGAATTGGCATCTAGTTGAGAGAGGCATATTTTCAGTTGGCTAGCATATGGTTGGCTTAGGTGATATTGTTTGTGCCTGCTGAGCTATGATATGATCCTGGTGGGTGTTATCCCTCTTATTATCTAGTCTTTTGGGCCTTAGCTTTGGTTATACTAACACTGCCTATGAGTTGCTTTAAATAAAAAAGGGCCTAGTAAGGGCCAAATATGAGTTAAGGCTTGGGGAAGGCATGTGTACTAACTTGACTTGCACTAGTATGATCGCGCATTGCTTGTCACTACAGAGATATGCTGACTAGGAGACCGTGTATTAATTATATGTTGTACTATGAACTGGTTCTAGTATAGACACAACTTGGCAGAGTTTGGTTGTCTGGGATACCTATGATGTACCGTGATTGTCCATTGTTTCTATGGGCACTGTGGATTTATGAGGTTGTGGTATTTTTGGCCTTATCTATGCATGGCTCTATGATTTTTTATGATGTATATACTCTATGATATACTAATGATAGTGTTGTGTACTAGTCCTTTCCATTCGATCCTAGGGTACTTGCTGTATATAAGAGGGGTGGTGATTGTGATTATTTGGGTTTGATTAAGATTGTCGGATACCTAGGTTGAGAACGTGCTCGCCTTAGTTCACTTTAGGTATGATGTGAATATCATTTCCTACATTCATCCCAGATAATGCTCCCCATCACTATTGAGCACCAGTGGTCACGTCTGTAGAGTTTTGGTCCTTGATGACGCTCACCGTGGACTTATGTCCTGGTCGCCTCGACTATGATACCAGGTAGTAGATGAAGATTCTGAGGACTGAGCACCATCAGAGTTTTGGGTCGAGGACCCCATGATTGATATTCTGTGGGGCAGGGCCCAGTGATTGGTACTCTGATGTTAAGACACAATTATTTATCATAGGGGAAATGTTTCTCCCGTGGGAGATACGTTGCACCGTTACATTTATGGTCAGACCACTTAGCCCTGGCTGACTGCCCGATTGAAGGTCAGGTCAGAAGACCCAGGGGTTAGAGTCCCTGGGTGATACTAGGGATTCGACTCCCCATGTGACACTACTTCTGATGGATCGGGTGCCACGTGCCAGCATAGGGTTGAGAAGCCGATTGACTTGTAACTGTTGGGGCGAGGCCCTTAATTACTTACCTATGGATCCATTCACTTATTCATACCCTAAATGTGCATGGGTTTACCTCCTGGGCTTATGGGTGCTTAGGGGCGTTTAGGCTTATATACTAGGGCCTTACACCTACATACAACTGACCTTTACTATGATAATGTGGAGAGCTAGGTTGTGTGATGGTTATCTGAGATTTTATGATTATTCTGAGGAATTCTTTGATTATCCGTCGACATGATTATTGTGCGCATGTGTACCTTCTGGGCTTAGGGGGCCCAATTGGAGTATATCTATAGATACTAGGGCCTTGCACTAGCGTGCACCAATATTCCTCAGTTGGAGGCAGTTGTGTATTGGCTTACGCAGTCTTCATCAGTCTGTATAGATGCTGAGTACTTTGGTTGGTTCAGGTTATCATTATTCTTCACTTTGATTAGTTTGGTTATGGTTTGAGGATTCGTAGACATGTTTATGCCTTGATCGGTGTTTTTTTGCTACATTGCTGCAGTTCTATATATTTGGACTTTATTTATGTTCACTATATCTCTCAATCGACCAATGATGTCTACTAGTGCCTTTTCTGGTACTCACCCCTACTTTTGCATCTCCCTATATTGTAGGTCTCAGTATGGGTCATGATAGTTGAGTTAGGGAACTTCGGGAGTGCTCAGGAGACTTTTAGTGAGCACCGACTACTTTGGCATTTTCGCAGTCTCCTTCATTTTGATAGTCGTCTTTTGTATCTAGATATTGGTCTTATATATTAGAGGTTGGATTTGTAGATGCACTCCTAGTTTGGTATATTATTATGATTATTGATATATGTATACAATATGTCCTTGTGTCTATTGTAGCTTTATATAGTTGACTTCCAGGTTCTGGGTAGTTTTCGGCATATATATATTATTATAGTATCGATTTGGTTAGGACAAGTACCCTTGGGTTGGGAATTGGCTTGCCTGTAGGTGGGACTAGCAGGCGCCATCATGACCGAGACCGGGTCATGACACATGGGGTACGATTGTCGATTATATCAGATAGAGGCGCTTTAGTTATTTCTAATTATTTAGAAGTCATTCAAAAATGGCCTTAGATCAAAGTAGAAGTTAAGTATCGAATTTCATCCTCAAATAAATGGATAAGCTAAAAAGTCAATACAAACTCTAGAGGATATGTTGAGTTCTTGTGTGCTTGATTTCAAAGGAAGCTGGGATGATCACTTACCTTTTATGAATTTTCTTATAATAACATTTTTCATTCAAGTATTGGTATGGCCCTATTTGAAGCATTTTATGGTAGGTGTTGTAGATCACCAATAGGATGGTTTGAAGTTGGAGAAATATCCTTAAGTGGGCCAGATTTTGGTACCTAGTGCTATGGAGAAGGACAAAATTATAAGGGAAAGGTTCAAGGCTGGCCAAAGTCATGAAAAGTCATATGCCATTGTTAGGAGTATAGAATTAGAGTTTAATGAAGGTGATTGGGTGTATTTGAAGCTTACTCCAATGAAAAGAGTGATTCATTTTGATAAGAAAGGAAAATTAAGTCCTAGATATATTGGACGTTAATAGATATTAAAGAGAATTTGGAAGGTAGCCTATGAATTTAATTTTCTTATGGAATTAGTTTTGGTTCATCTAGTGTTTCATGTTTTTATGCTAAGAAAATTCTTAGGTGACCCTAATTCTATTCCTCCATTGAAAGATATATCCATTGAGGAAGATCTGAGTTATGATGAAGTACCGGTTGAGATTTTTGACCAGCAAGTGAAGAAGTCAAGAAATAAAAAGGTTGCATCCATCAAAGTGTTATGGAGGTATCAAAAAGTTGCAAATGCTACTTACTAGGCTAAAGCAGACTTGATGAAATGATAACCCTTACGTCTTTCCTTCTACTCAAGCCTAAGGTATTTAATACAATCTATTACTTAAAAATTCTCATGAATATGTAGCTCATTTTATGTCCATGCAAGTATGATCATGAAATTATTTTTGAATGATATTTGATGCTTAAGTTTGGTGATTTTATGAAAATGTTGATTAAGTTGTAGTTTGCATTTATGCTGTAAAGATGCCTATGTTCATGCTCTACGTAATTCTATCACATTCGATGATGAATGATCCTAAAGGGTAGATATTGTAACACTACTCATGTTTTTAGGCTTTGAAAACTAAAGGATAGGCAAATTTCTTATGGATTCACCCTATGAACAAATTTAGACCTGTAGATGCAACCTCGGGTCATGGGTGGTCTCGTAGAAAGTGCCTAAGGAAAATGGAGAACTGAAGGATTTTTGGTAGTTTACTTATGTGATACCAGACGATCCGTAGAAGTACTCAAGACCCATAAATTAGTCTCGTAGGAAGAAGCCCTGTGGAACCAAAAATTAGTCTAGGTCTGGAACCATGGTATGAAAGGACTCATGGCTGGTAAGTGGGTCTACAAGTCGTACTGCCTGTTTATTGCTTAGAAGCTGCAATTTAGTAGCTCAAATTTTATGACACCATGGTCCACGAGGCGAGATACAAACCGTAGGTGCAGCCATGACCTATACAAGGGGTTTCGTGGATGGTTCTGGCAGATTTTCATGAAGGGTGTTTTTGACATTTTCAATCCAACCAAGTCCTAAACTACATCATTTTTTCTACCCTAACTACCCTAACCGACCTAACCTCTATAAAGTCCTATTCCTAATTTATTCAAAGCTTTTACTTCTCAAATTTTCTCTCAAGGATCTCAATAATTCTCTCTCTAAGTCAAGGGTTCCATTGAAGCTTAAGCTTGAAGGTTTGACTAACGATTTTCCATATTTTCTTCTTTAATTGTAAGGATTCTACTTGAGATATGTAGGAACTTATTCAAGGATTAGTTTCAACCGTGAAGCCCAATCCAAAACCTTCTTTTTTAATCAAAATTCATGATGATTTCTTATAGACTTTTAAGATATGATTCAAATGAATGGATTATGATTCCTATATGGTTATGATGACTAATTATGCACGAATTATGATGAATTTCATGATTTATATGATTTTCAAGCAAAAGTATATGAATTGAAAGTAGGCATGATTAGGGCTTAATGATTTGATGTGGGTTCCTTTATCGATGATCTAATTTGATTTAAATTGCATGTTTTATCTACGAATTCTACTCAATGATAGGATTTTGACTCAAATGTCAATGAGCTCATACTTAGCCCTTGTCTTCTATGATAAAGCTACGAATTTCTATGCCTATAATCTTAAGTATGAAAAATATGTTTTAAATAATGATGATGATGATACAATGAGACTGATGATGTTATAAAAGCTATGATGATACTATGGTAAAGAGGATGATGAAAACCCTAATGTTTATGATGATGTTAAGGTGGCAATTTCTATCGACACTATATTGAAAGTCAAGCAGATGGACTATTCTTATGACATGATGTTTCTGTGAGAGCTATGATGATTATTTATGAATTATACAATCATGATTTTAATGAAGTATGAACTATGTTAAAAGTTATGTATATGCATGACTCGTGTATTCCCTGAGATATGACTTAGGATCAAGTGGACTTATGTGAGGGGGACTATCCAAAAAGGTCCTTATATAAATCCTCAAGTCCTATAACTATATGCCACCATGGGAATAGAATTCATGTTTTATGCCTTAACTGCATGCTTTTGGATCAAATTAGCTTATATGATGGATATTTACCATGCTAGGATAGAGCCTAAAGGGAGGGGTCAATGATGGTTCTCACCGTACTAGGATAGAGCTTGTAGAATGAAGATTGAATCTACCTTAGGAAAGTAGACTCCTCTTAGCTACATGTAGAGTGAGCATCAAGATTCCATGTAATAGTCCCCATGGTCTTATATGTCAGTTATAGTCTTATTCCCATATATGTAATGCAAATTTGTGAATGTATTTGATGATGCTTTTCCTTATGATTTTAAACTTGCATGATCATACATTTTTTGTCCTTATCCTATTGATTATGTGTATGCATATTGATATCATTATGATATCCTTTGATTCATGGTATACCTATATACTTAATACATAACATGTGCTAACACATATTTCTTTGCCTACATGATCTAACCATGTAGGACCGATGACGAGACATTCCATTTTGTCGCTAGATTTGGATCTTGAGATTGAAGACTTGTTCATGAGTTTCCATGCTTTGGGAATGAGCCCTTATTATATTTTTCCTTTATGTTGAGACTTTATCACTTTTATGCTTTTGATGTATGTCTTGAGGGTGAGGTAGTGAGCTTTGTGCTAGTCCTCACAAGGATCTATGATGTAGAGGCATCATTGGACCTTAATGGATTGATGTATTCCACCCCCAAGGGAACTATGACTTTTATCTTGCTAAACTTCTGCTTGCTTATTATCTTGTTTATAGTTACTTTACCTTAAGAATGCTTATGATATGGACATAATGCTTAGATGGGATGCTTTTGGGTGTCACATTCGTTATGTCATGGCTAGGCCCTAGGTTCGGATCTTGATAAAGTGATATTAGAGCACAAGGTTTGAAATCATCTTAGGGAGTCCAACATACCATTTCAGGTAGTCTTTTTCATTAACATGAAGTGCACAACATCCATGAATAGGAGGCTATGAGATGTTTCAGGAAAACTTCACTTCTTTTGTATTCTATGTCGTGCCTTCAAAGTTTGCATATCCTAACGCTTATTCCTTGTTGTTTTCTGAAATGGCCCTATGATGCGCTCCATTTCCAATGGCAAATGATGCTAATGAGAACCAAGCTTCTATGACTCCCAAAGTTCCTAAAGTCCCTGAAGCAGACCATATGTCTATTGATGAGTTTGGAGCCGCAATATAAATGTTGGCTCAAGCTGTTACTTCTCTAAAGACTCCTACTCTGGCTTCAAGGATAAGGGAGTTTGCTAGAAAGAATTCCATGAAGTTTCATGGTTCAAAGGTGGATAAGGATTCATAAGAGTTCATTGATGAGGTGTATAAGTTGGCAGAGATTATGGGGGGTGTCTTCCGAAGTGAAAGCCAAATTGATGACTTATCAACTTAAGGGAGTGGCTCATATTTGGTTTACTCAATGGAAGTTTGAGAAGGTTGATATTTATTGGGAGATGTTTAAGGCCACTTTCATTGATTTTTTCTTCCCACTTGAGCTAAGGAAAGCTAATGTAAGGACCCAGAAGTTGTATGAACTTAATAAAGCTTGGAAATTAGGTTGTGGAAAGTTTTGGACTAAGTTGATACTTTAGGGAGACCTCCATGACCAGTGTGATGGTATTCAGACTGTGTAAAGGTGACATGAAGTGTCCCTTGGCCTTATGTGTAGTGTATTGGCTTTAATGTGGGGTTTAAGACTAAGGCATGCTACAGATGAACCCCATATGGTCCATGTGAGGCTGCACAATCCGTATGGTGTGCTATGTGGAGGGACTTGGCCTTGAAAATCCACATTTTTGCCAATCCATTTAATACAAGGACCCTCTCACAGACTGTATGGCCTTTCACGGTCTCTGTGGCCTTCTGTATAGGTGTCGGAGTGAAAATTTTCTATGTATTGGATCACTATATCAGAACTTTGTCGTGAGAAATTTCTCTACGTGAAGTGGTATGGAGGAGTACACGAACCATGTGGCTAGGTACAATCTGTATGACACTCCCGTATGGTTACCTATGTTGAATTTTTCTAAGTATGGATTACCGTCGCACACGGACCATATACCTTGGTACGGGCCGTGAAGCTCTCCGTATGGATGATGGTGTGCAATTTTTCTAAGTATGAGATTACCATCTCAGGACTTTGTCAGGATGAATTTTTTTAAGTATCAGATCATGGAGGAATATATGGTCCGTATACCCTCCTATGGAACCCCTAGTAACATTTTTTTCTTCTTGTTTCATTTATGGCGTTTTAATAATTATGGTTTCTCCTATCTTTTGTGACATTCTTTTCTATCTAAGGACATTCAAATAACCTATACTCTATTTCTCTAATTCAAATTCACTCTTACACTTAGAATTATGTTGAACCTTCTTAAGAACTCCTCTCAAAAACTCTAGTGGAGAATTAGCTTGGAATTCAAGGAAGGACTTCAATCTTCATCAAATTCTTCTAACTTCTTCTTGGTGAACTTAGATATGTGGGATTGATTATTGGTCCCTTTTAACAAAGAAGACCCAAACTCTTTTTGTACTTGATTTATGGAATTTAAGCTTACTTTAATTATGAGTTTTGAAGGTTATTGTTTATTATATTCTATTGAAGTACAAGTTATGCGTTATTGTTGATTTTAACTTGATTTAAGCCCCTATATTTTGAATTACATGAGTATTATGAACATTTGAATATGTATTATCCCTTTAAAGTTTGATCTAAGCATGAGTAATCAATACTATGATTTAAATATGGATTTTACTTATGGATTTACTTGAATTTCATATTATATCATTAATTTTAGATTGAATCTATATTGCCCATGCTAATCTTATATGATTCATAGCTATGCATTCATGAGCATTGGATTTTATGAAAATTATGAAGTCAGTTAAGCCCAATTATGTTTATATATATCATTTTGATAAGACTATGGTTATGAAAAGAATGTGATCACATAAATGTCTATAATATTGGCTCGTTGAGCATATTCCATGTTTACACCTTATTGAAAATTGTGAATGTACTATTTCTATGCATGACAAGTATGATTCGAAGTATGATTTAGCTTTTGAGCTCAAATATGAATGATTATGAATGATGTTTGCCTTTTAAGCCCAAGTATGCATTGGAATGATTTGAAATGACTTGCATCTCTTTTGAAGCATGTATACGCATATGTATTCTTATGGTATGATGAATTAGCACTGATGAGATTAGAGACATCAGGGCCATCCCCATGGGTCCTCTTCCTTTCTGTTTGTAAGGCCCCATATATGAGAAGTATGAAGAATGCAATAAAATAAGCTTTGAAACCTTTTGGACCATCAAATTCTATGAGGGGGCTTTATGAGCCATAAATCATTGCACAACCTGTAAGTTGGTTCCTAGAATCTTGGGTAGACTTGGTGAAATTGGGAAATTTCAAGGGTTCAATCTATGATTAATTAGATGAACCATAAAATCTTATACAAGTGGTAGATCATATTGTGGAATATGAATCAGAGAAGGGTCTCTGAAATTTTAAAAATCTATTAGAAGAAAACCCTATCTACGGCCCGTAGAATGGACTACACCTTGTACACAAGGTCTTGTAGTCCGGTCTACCTAGATTTTAAAAAGGGGCAATTTTGTTATTTCTCAGCTTTTATACCAATACTAAGTCATTTTGACCTCCAAGGGACCTTTTATCAGCCCTTTTAGCCCTAATCCCTCTCCTTCCTTCTCATTCAAAAATTACCCTAAGCCCCAATCCTCTTAAAATACTCCCAAGTCTTCAAGCTCCCAAGAAGAATGAAACAAGCTAGGGTTTTGGTTTCTTCACTTCCAAATTGGATTTTCTCTTCATTAAGTTGACAAGGTATGTGAGTTTTGATTCTGAAGTCCTTTCCTCCACAAGCTTAACCATTCCTTTTTCCCTTTGTGATTTTCCCAAGATATGGAAATACATGATGATTTTTATGAACACATTGTTATGATGATGAAATGAAGTATTTTATGATAGTTATCCTATTATATTATCATATCATGTAATATCATATGAAATCTATGATTTTTGTGTGAGGATTTGATGGTGCCCAAGCCAAGTATTCTCATGATTGATTGTTAGGTTATTTTGAATGATGTTTAATAATTTTATTATACTCCTCTCATGGAATTTATTTACAAATTGCATAATTTTAAGTTTGTGTACATGTACCCACCATTAATTGATCTAAAATTCATGCCAAGTTCTTAAGTCATGAATGTTTTGTGGCAACATATGTATGATAAGCATGTTGAGACTAACAAGGTGGCTAACAAGTATGTTATGAGCTTATGAGCATGATATGAATGACAAGTATTATTTAAAGCCAGAACTTTGATGTTACAAGGTATGATTAATGAGCTACTCCAAGAATGATACTAAGATATTTTGAGACTATGCATGTCATAACAATGATTATGTTTCATGTACTCCGTGGGATTGTGGCCCAGCACCGAGAGGACCTTGGTAGTTTTCCATTGTCCATAGCTGTGTACCACCATAGGTTTATGACATTTATTCCCTAGGTGGGCTTGTACCTATCGAAAAGGCAATGCCGTAAGGTATGAATATTTGTTGAACCTTCTGAAAAGGCTACACCATAAGGTAAATATAAGATGTAAATCCCACCAAAAAGGCTATGCCGTAAGGTGGTGGTACTTTCCAAAAAGGTCATGCTATAAGGATATTGTTAGGTCTACCTTGGCAAAGTAGACCTCTCCTTATCTGATGTGGGGTGAATATTGGGATTCCAAGTAGTAGGTCGCTTGGTCTGGTATGTCGGTTATGGTCCCTTCCCACTATGTATATAGTGTCATGTGACTTCATGATTTTTCATGCATGTTCCTTTAGGCGATTGCCTCTCATGACATATTAAGTATTGATTCATTGTTTATGATTATACATATTGAATACCTATGATTTATGTTAATTGATGCATCTGCACCCCGCATACTTAGTATATTCCAAGTACTAACACATACTTTTTGCCTGCAGCATCTAACCATGTAGTAACTGAAGCTCCTTACCATCCTCTTCCTCGACGCGGCTAGATGTTTCGGTTGAAGATTGCATGGTCAGTCCTCCATATCCTGGGATAACATTCCACTTACTGTCATGCCTTGTTTACTCATTTATTTTTTGATACTGTCTTTTGAGGGTGATGCCGAGAGATGTCTTGGCCTTCGTCCTATATTAATAATTAGAGGTTCTGGATATCTTTGTTGTTATGTATCACTGAGCTCAGCTCCTTACAATTTTTTATGATAAAGATATCCCATACTTCCATTTTCATGCTAAATGCTTGATGATGGGGACGAGATGGAAGTATCAAGTCCTTAATTGCCCCCATTGTGTGAGTAATAGTTACTCGCCCCTTAGAAGTGATTTGTTTTGTGATTCATTCTTATCTCCTTCCCTACAACATCCCCATTGCATGAGTCCAAAGTTCCATTTCCCTTAGAAATTATGTGCTATATGTTTATTGCTCTTTTATGCTTTCGTGAAACCAAGGATGTGCTTTTCATGCTTAAAAAGCTTATTTTGGATCCCTTTGAGTTCCCATTCTCTATGCCAATGCTTGGTATCAAAGCCTTAGGTTTATAAATGGTCCTCAGAAATCCATCACACCGCATCGAGTATAGTCTCGTTCATGGTTATGAAGCGTGCCACAACTATGAATGAGAGGCTATGAGGGGTTTTAGGAAATGGTTCTATTCTTCATGCTCTACTTCGTGCTATAGATTTGGCATAAGGTTTCCTATCTCTAACGAGTAGCCTTTTTGCTCATTTAGATTATGTCACCAAGATGAATGGCAAAAAGGCCTCCATCACTAAGGATGAATTGGCCCCTCTGGCCCTGCAAGCTCCCCAAGTAGAGGACGAGTCACCCATGTCGAGTATCAGAATGTGGTCACCCTCTTTGCATGGGTCGTGGCTAATAAAGGGCTCAAGATCCTCATGCTCTTACACTGGCCTTAAGGGTAAGGGATTTCACAAGGATGAATCCCTAGATTTCCATGGGTCAAAGGTAGATGATGACCCCCAAGAATCCATTGATGAAGTGTATAAAGTTTTGGCTATCATTGGGGTAAGTTTGTAGAAGAAGGCGGAACTAGCAGCCTACCAACTCAAGGGCCTTTCTTAAATATGGTATAATCAATTGAAGATGGAGAGGGCGGATAATGGGCCCATTCCATAGAGAATTCAAAGTTTCTTTCCTTGATCGCGTCTTCCCAATTGAGCTAAGGGAAGGAAAGTTGATGGAGTTCATGAATCTTAGGAAAGGTTCTATGAGCATGAGGGATTATTCCCTTAAGTTCAAGAACCTCTCCAAGTTTTCTCCTTACTTGGTTGCTGACCCTCGGGCTAGGATGCACAAGTTTGTATCAGGTGTATCCAACATGATCAATGAAGAGTGCCATGCCGCTATGCTTATTGGGGATATGGATATATCATGGCTTATTATATACGCTGAATAACTTGAGGGGGTGAAACTTAGTAAGATAAGGATGGGGAAGTCTAAGAGGATTCGACTTGACCACGGATTCCAAGGTGCTAAAGGTTGCTATTTCCAACAAGGCCACAAATTCCGAAGCCAAAGGATCTCTAATGCCCAAGGCCAAAGGTTAATAAATGATAAGGTCCCCATACGAAAGTGTCACGACCCAAGCCTAGGGCCTAGACGTGACACGATGCATGGTGAACCCGAAGGGACCCCAAGGAAGCTGCTTAACATATCATTAGACATCCTTGGTCGCAGAAGCAATAAAATATGACAATAGATGGTAAATAAGGATAACAGGGCTAAGGGACAACTTCCATTTCATAAATATCAAGAGCCAATAGAGAGTCAAAGCTCATAGTATAATAGAAAGCATGTCAAACTTAGATACTTACTAGGGGCCAAGACAAGATACCGAGCTCATCCTCATAGTCAACATATATATAAGAGAAGTCTAACACCCCATATCTTACAATACTAGTACTATGCAAGTGAAACGTGATATGGCTTTTCAAATTAGCGCCAATTTTTAAAGGTGCTTGAATCTCAAATTAGAGGACGATACGTATGTCTAATGCTAAAGAGGGTCGAGTGTAAATAAGTTTTAAGTCAAATTGAGGAGATCAC
>DF366063.1:1029-11672 GCA_000787875.1 Solanum virginianum
AATATGGGAATTTTGATATGTATATGTATGTTTGATGTGGAAATGTGGAAGATCCTAAGTCCCGAATTGCCCCATAGAGTGAGTCCTACTTTCCCGTCCTTTAGAACTATGTGTTTAATTTTGAATGCACTTCAGAACCGATGATGTGAATTTTAGTACTTTGAGGCTTGTTTAGGAACTCTCAGGTTCCCATTCGCCGTGTCACTCATAGGCCCTAGTTGCGGGCGTGACAATGTGTCATCATTAGATTACTTAGAGGTATTTTGTTATATGACTAATGTTTATCAATGTCTTTAATTTTTATTTCTGAACACTATTTTCCAAGTATAACTTACATAAATCACATAGTGTAAAGAGATAATTATAATTTTCCCCTACTTTTATACTATTTATGTGAATCCCTTATAAAATTGATAGTTTGGATACTTTAATTACTTTTTAATGTTCGATACTTTAATTAGTGATTCTATTGAGATGAAAAAGGAACAAATCGTATAATTCAATTTTAGTTCCATGAATCATGTTGCATTAATTAATAATGAAGCTTTCCTTCCTAACATCTTCTCAAATTCAAAAAATTTCTCTCCTATTTATAATAGCCTTTCAAAATTAAAAAAAAAAAGATAGGCATATTTCAAAATTGCGTAGTTTAGTCAATTGAAACAAAGAAGTGCTCACAAATTAATTTTGTATTATGAATGATTGTATTCAGACAAAATAAGCAGGAACACATAATTGTTGTATCACAACAGTGTATTAAATATAAAATAGGCATATTTTCAGTGAATTGATACAAGAAATGTACATAACTTAATTTTTAGCCATGAATGATTGTATTTGAATAAAATAAATAAAAACATATAATTATTGCATCACAACAGTGTATTTGATACAAAATAAAAATATTTCATACAATTGTTTATCTTGTCTGTTTGACTTGATATAAAAAAGGGTCATATAATCTAATTTTATATCATTTGATTAAAAAAAAACTAATTCATAATATTGTATCATGAACTGATGTAGATGATGCAAAATTTTACATATAATTGATTACAATATTGCCATTGTTGTATTCGATGCAGGGAAATAGCCCAAAAATTTGTAAGATCTATTATTTATCTACTTAGCATATACTAATTTTATATCGAGTACTCAACGTCATAATGCACTAAACAAGGTTAGGGTTTTAAAGTATCAGCAACAATCAATTAGTTGTCAATGGAACTAAAAATTAAAATTTCGTATAAAAATAATTAGAGTAGATGTTTGCAATTTTCTTCAATTTCTTTATGTATTCTTGATTGTGGATCTTCTTTGACCTATTCTCTGCTCAATCAGAATTTTCATAGCAATATGTACGATTAGATTTTGGTAATTGGGTAATCCTAATGCTAAATGAAGGAGCATAGTTCATGAGTTATCAAAAATAGAAGGAAAAAAAAATGAAGAAGAAGATGAGCTTACACTACAAAGTCGAAGAGCATAGAAGGGAAAGGAGATATGAAAAAATTGAAATTCAAATTTAAGAATTGTCTTTGTGATTTTAGGCGAGAAATTGGAAAGTGAAATATGAAAGTTAAAATAAAGTAGAAAATATTTGGGTGAGAAAATATTTACCCGCATGGGCGAGATTTTTAGGAGGAGAATAGGCATTTTTGAAATATTTTGATGCAGTAGGGAAGAATAGCAAATAATGCTAAAAAAAATATGTGTAGTTAGATTTTTTTTAATTAAATTTGGCCGAGTGATCCACTCCAATTTTATTCCATAACATAAAAAGCCTTAAAATTGGTGCCAAGGCCTAAAAATATCCTGCCCAAACGCAAAAGAAAGTAAACACTATGTAATCTTCTAGGGTTTTCTAATTGTGCCCTCCCTGAAATTTTTGCCGCATCCACCTCAGTATGTCTCCTCCAGAAAGTTCTCTGAACTTGACTATCTTCTTCCTCATGATGTGGGCCAACTACACCTATCTTTTGTTGCCATCACCATATCCAACGATTCTCAGCTTGCACAAGTAATATCCCTTTCTCTCTCTGCGTCATTATTTGTGTTGCCATTTCTGATCTTTCCTTTTCATTCTCAAGTGACCTCTGGTGATTGTGCTTATCTTCTATCATTTGTCACAGGTATTTACATTCCTTTCTTAAAGATTGTAATCCATGTATTCGCCTTCCTCTAATCTTCTCCCATCCCTTTCCAGTCATCCCTCTTACCCCTTTTAACATTCCAAATTGCAAGTGGGTAAGTGGATATATAGATACTCAGTATTCTCCTCGACTTTCTCTTCAAGATCTGCTAGTCTTCATATTCTATAAAGCATCTCTTTTGCTAGTGATTATTTTTGTAAGTTGAAGCTTTTAATAGGCTATACGTATTAGATCTAAGTTCAGCTTTGTATGTTATTTGGTGATATGTCATTGTAAATAGCACAATCCTCGCCTGTTAGTTCCTTGATGCTATTGCCTCTCTGCTTGTATAATTATACTTTTTGTTCTGATCCTTAGAGTAAGTATTCGTATCTTGTCGACTTTTGCAGTCCCCCAACATTCTACTGATAATTGGCTCTCTGAATGTATAGTTATTATACTTTGATGCTCGCATGCTTCATTAGCCAATCTATCTGTTGGTTGATTAGCTTCACGAAACACATATTGAATGTCTGCATTTAGTACTTGCATGATTTGCTCAATCTGTTGCATCTCATCTACCACCTGCCAGGTATGCGCTATTCCTAGCTTTTAGCATTTTTATGACCACTAAAGAATCTGTTTCAATGTTAATTCCTTGTATGCTACATGTATTACAATATGTGATTGCTTGAAATACTGCTATTACTTCTACTTCTGTGTTGCTTTTAACTCCAATTGCATCTGCATGTGCATAAATCAGTTCTTCCCTCTCATCTCTCAAGCAAAAACTATAGGCATTGCTCCTTGGATTGTCCCTACTAACCTTATCTGTATTGCATTTTATCTCCCCTTGCCTAGGCCTCTCCACTTAACTAGATGATAATGCAGCCTAGGCCTATATTTCTATAGTGTTTAGTTTATTCCGCTGCATTCCTTAGGTATACTGATCCATGGATATTTCCTCTTAATCAGCTTCTCAATTTTATAGACTCAAAACTTTTCATGCATCGCAAGGGTACGAATACTAGTATTTTCTTTAAAGAAAAACTTACACTCTCAGTAGTCCCTTTGAATATACTTCTCCAATTTTCCTCCTCCTCCTTTTCCTCCTCCTCCTTCTAAGCTAAATCCTCTAATCAATAATTAGGCTAAATAAAGAACTTAAATTTAATTAATTTATTTTTATCTTTATAAAAGAGTTTTCTTTCATCCAAAAATTCACTCCAATTTTTTATATTGGTTTCGTTGCAAATACTGAATTTCTATGGACACCATTCCAATTCAAAGAATTAGAAAAACTTCTAATTCTTAATTCTCTACGATGTTTAGACCATAAAATTTTTTCAGGAACAAGCAAATCAAAATGATTTTGTTCTGTGTTTATTCTTTGAGTTTGAGGTTGCAGAATGAATTCGTCAAAATTCTTTTTAGCAGCATATCTTTGTTTTGGGTATCTTTGATTAGTTTGGTGTTTACTTTTATGAACCAATGAAATACCTATGGTTTGATACATAAGAAATTCTCCATTATTTTTTACAGAGAACACTAAAAAATCGAACAGAGAGTTCTTTTTGTAGCACTTCGCCCCTCTTTTTTGTTATTCTTTTATTTTTCTGAAATTGAGTAAAAAATAAAAAATATTTGAGTTAGTTATAAATTATGAACTAATGAACTAGCCTTTTTATTGGTTATTAGAACACTACCACTTACTAAAAAGAGTTTTTCTTTGTCTATGAACGGGAAGAATGAAAGCGGGTCAGTATGCTAATTCCATTTCCTTGAAAAAGGGGGTCAACCTACAGACACTATTCAGCATATTTTAAAGAAGGCAGAGACTTCTATGAAATTTCATACTATGAAATTCAATTAAGGAGATACAAAAAATGGTGTAGTGATTTGTATATAACTTTGAATGACTTTTCTCTTCTATTTTTTTTTTGTATTTCCTCCCTTTCCTTTTTTTTCCTTTTCTATTTGTATTTATTTACAATTGCTTCTAGAGAATTCTGTGTTCTATAACGACAAAATCTCTTATTTTAAAGGGATTTTGTCTTCTTCATTTTGGTCGAAACTCTATTCCATCAACAAAGAGGTTGTCTATACCAAAGTGACATGTAATATCCATTAATCACACTTCAACATATCCATCACCGGGGAGGACGGACATGTTGAAGTGTGATTAATGGATATTACATGTCACTTTATTATAGACAACCTCTTTGTTGAAGGAATAGAGTTTCGACCAAAATGAAAAAGACAAAATTCCTTTTGCTATGACAAGTCGCAAGTCTCTCTCTCTCTCTCTCTCTCTCTGATGACTGACACTTTGCCAAAAAGTGTAACTAACGAGAAAATATTACGGATACTCTCTACAACACTAAGAGGCGAGTCGTTATCCTCCTTCTTCTTCTTCAAATCTTAGGTTTGATTTTGTTGTCCAATGAAACTATAATATTATGCTTATATAATTATCATAAATATTATTTATCATATTTACTTCATTAAATCTATAAAATTCTTTACGATCATATATTTTTTCCTTATAAAATTTACTTTTTAATTAGTTTTTCACATTTACTGTAAAAAAAAAATTGAATAGAATTGTTTTGATATTTATTGAAAAAATTATTTTATGCTTTTTCTCGACATTTCAATTTTGTAACAAATTTTGATAAGAAATTATGAAATACGTGTCACTTTTTTCATTTAATTTGAAAGGCTTTAAAAAAATTAAATAAAAAGAGAAAAAAATTGACAAATGATAATAACGTGTGGTGATTTGAAAGTCCTTGCTGATTTAGGTAGATTTTGTCTGCAACTACATTGTTTGCTACCTAGGTGTGTGCCATTACCAACATTCAATAGTTTGAATTTCTATATATTAATTCATTCTTAGGGCATGTTTCGTACAATGGAAAATATTTTTCAAAAAAAAATATTTTTAAATTTTTTTTATATTTGACTGTTTTAAATACTTTGAAAAATATTTTTTAGATCAATTTATATTTCTCAAATTTAGAAAAAATAACTCATTCCAAAAATTAAGAAAAATATTTTTTAAAACTTTCCTCCAAACTTACTTCAATATTCTTTTCTTCCGGAAAACGACACTTTTAGTCCCTGTGTTAATGCTATATCATGATTTTAATCCTTGTGTTATTCAACTTAATACTATTAACCTTTAATTATATAATACGAGTGATTTTTATCCTTCAACTAACGGACTTAAAAAAATTAACAAAAAAACTTAGCCGAGGGACAAAAACGGTATTTGACTTAATTTGCCTTAGTTCCTCCTGAAGTGCTTTCTACCTCTATCTTTCTCACTCTTTGAAGAACAAGCTCATCATCTGAACTTCATTTGAACAAAGTCAACTTGATAACCAATAATTATCTCTCAGCAACGAACGCGAGCTCATCTGAGCTGAATTTGAACCAAACCCAGCTGGCAGGCATCAGAACTCTCTCTTTGGCCGATGAATGCAAAGTCATCTTGGTATTTGAATGAAATTCACCTGCTTCTACTAAAATATCAATAATATATTTGTAATTCTTGGTATGTTGCTTCTCTGATTTACTTAATTCTCTCTATCTCTTCTCGATTTTTTGTAATTTTAAATTGGGTGTTTCTATTTGTAAATTTAGAGTTTCTTTTTTCTTTTAAAGCCTGTTGTTTACTTGTATTGATTCATCATTTGGCCATTCCGTTTCTATTTGTAAATTTAGAGTTTTTTCTGTTAAAGCATGTTGTTCACTTGTATTGCTTCATCATTTGGATATTCCTAAATTACTAAGTTTAGTTGTCATCAGATTCAAACAATATAAAGAAAGCAAACTTATTTATGGTCATCCAGTTTTAATAGGCTAAAAGCATTGGTCTCTCGATTGCAATATCATATCATTTACCAAATCTAGGGTGCTGCATAGATATCTTCCCCGTTGACTTTCTCTTATTTTTTTTAAAACTTTAGATTTTAGGGAATTAAAGGAGAAAAATGGTACAACAAGCCTATAAAATAGGGATAGGGGTTTAGTTCTTTGATTCGATTTGTAATTATTCATTAATGCATACCAACTATCAAATCAAATTACTTTGATTCTGTTTGATTTAATTTTTTTAAGTTCGATTTGAGTTATTTTTTTTGCTATTAGATGGGTTATCTATTTAATAAAGGTTCATCATATTAACCATGTCTTTGAATTCCTTTTGTCATTTCTATATGAGTTATTTGTGAATCAAACCTGAGGTTCATCATAGTAACCATGTCTTTGAATTCTTTTTGTCATTTCTATATGAGTTATTTGTGAATCAAAGCTGAAGAGAAGTCTCAGGTTCGACCCCTCGGTATGAAAAATTTTGTAGGAAGCGTTTCATCCCAAATGGAGCCTTGTGCGGCACGAGTTCAAAATAATTGTGCTCCGATGCGAATATCGTACATCGAGTGAGAAACAATAGAAACAAAAAAAACTTACTCAACACTTCTATTTAATCTCCTTCTCGGAGCAATACTTTGAGGGTAAGAATAAGAGAACAAGTACTTTTTTTTTAACATACACAAAACTGACATCAAGTGCATGGATAAAGGACATGTTTGAAAAGAAGAGAAGCATACTGGAGTTAGTTAGTTCACTTGCCCTCGTTGGAGCTAAAGCATATTATGAATACTATGGCATGAAGGGAGAAGACACAGTAGCAATAACGAGTGAACCAACATGAACTTTAATAGACTTAGATTGGTAACAGAACTAAGCTGTTGATAGGTAAAAGGAAGTTATTCTTGCTACTTAATATGCTCGAAAAGCCAGATATATAAGTTAGAATTAAGACGTTGGTAGTCAGGCTATTGAACTCTGGAGTAAAGTTCCTTGGTTAGATGGTTTGCAATGCGGCAAAAAGAATTTCAATTTTAGATGAATAACTCACTTGCGACTTGGTCTTAATATACCTATGTTCTCACCGAAAGAAGATTAGTTGATCATTTTTATCTATGGCATTTTTGAATAGAAACAGGCTCAAATTACAACACAATTAACAGAAACTTCACACGACCAACTAGTGAGACTCCTTTCACCTGCTCCAATTGTGCCAATACATCATTTTGGACTCTTAGTGGCCAAGTACATTATGTTTGGGTCAAGATATGCCATTGATGAAATAACAGGCATTGAATGAGCGATAAAATGTCATATTTCTTTGGAGATAGAGGTGTCCTATGCTTCTCTGAATCATTTTGTCCTGTGGGGTGGCTTGTAATTAGTTTTTTATAGGAAAGTTTTATGGTTTGACATAGGGAGTGTGCTGATGGGTTATGGAGTTTGGGTTATTTCACTCCTAATATTGACATGTATAACCAAAATAATACCTAAGCATCTCTGAGATGTATTCTCCCTTATCAATCACCTAATGATGTGTTTTGGGGGATCACATTTTCTACGAGATTCTCCTAGATGGCTGACCAAAGCTACACACTGGAAGGTTAAGGCTGTTGCATCATACGCAGCCGTATTTGTACTTGTAACAGAAAAGTACATATCATTCTTGTTCATTCTTTAAGGCTATGTGAACAAAATTACACCCATTGAGATGTTGTACTTTGAGTTTAGTGATTATAACACTTGAATGTTTCTGAAATTGGAGTTGTTACAAGTTCCCTGCTAAATATTTGAGTACGTTACTTAACAGTTATACACTGAGATGTTGCACATAACCATATGGTATTTGGTTTTATCTTCCAAAAGCATAAACTATACATCAAGCGGCTTATCATAATGCTCCTTCTTGAATACCAAAACCTTTTATAATTTACTTTTAGTTTTCCTGGCAGCTGATCCAACCTCCTGGAGACCCTTCCTCTTTCAAATGTAAGGATCCAAATATTGCTTTTGTACTTCAGATTCTCTTGCTGACTCTTAAACATGCAAATCTCACAACTATGCGCTATTAGATTCTCTTAGTGGGTTCTGGTATATTGCTCATTCATCTCCATGCCTTAATCTTTTATTGTTGTGGAAGCTTAGCTTGATTTGCTCTAATTTGTATGTTGCAGATTAAATAGATTTGTTGTCTGTCCAACTGCCTTTCAACGATCCATAACTTTATCTGGAGGCTTTCCTTCTACTGCCTGTAAGCTTTATGCTTTTCAATAAGCTTGAAGAGTTTAAAAAAAAATTAGTTGTTCAGGACTGATTAATCTCAAATAAAGCAATTTTTTCATCTGTTGATATTATACTAGTGGTTGATAATAAGACCACTATCGTATGACCAACATTATATTGAAAAAGTATCTTCTAGTTCACTATAATCTATGACATAATAGAAATCTGAAAGCATTAAGCAACGCATTATTTAAAATAGCAATAAAAAAATGTTTTAAAGTCATCACGAAAGAAATAAATCTGAAAATGGTATCTTTAAAACACAAATCCATTCCTATTACCTAATTTTAAAATTATCACAAAAGAAATAGGTCAAAAGTACACACTTCTCGCTCATAATTTATTGATTATTTTATTTATGATGAACCACTTGTTCTCTTCTTAACATGTCCCTTTCCTCCTCTGTTGTTGGTAAGAGAAAGTGCTTCCGGTAATCTTGATGCTGGGACGTATTGTCTTCCCTTCCTCGTGATGAAAAATGAGCTTGTACCCTCCCTTGAGTGCTCATCAATTGTTGCTGAAATGAATGCAGAACTTTGTAAGTATTCTCTAAATTGTGCCATTTGCTGGTTAAGTTGATTGGCCTGTCATATATATTTAAGAACATAAGACAACTGATTAGTTTAGTCATATGAATTTATAGTAGAAATATATATATTAAAAAAAGTAATTACTATTTGTTTAGTCACAAACGAGGAACTAGGCTGCATTGAGGCTTGATGCTCACTGGTAATACTTGAAACCTGCAATAAGCAAATTATTTACTAGTGCAGTCTTACTAAATTATAATACTTGAAATCTACAATAAGCAAAATATTTAGTAGTTCAGTTTTATTAAATTTAAGCAATCCATTATTTGAAAAGAGTAAATAGTGAAATAATGAAATACATTTGGAAGACTTGCTTCTGCTGCATTGCTTGGTTCGCTAGAAGGGCTTTCTCTTCCAATTTGTTGTTGTTGAACCTCTTATTGATTTCTTTTCATGATAACAGGACATCTTCTACTATTATGTCCTATTTTTTCCACATGTACAGCAATTCTTCTTTTTTCCTTTTTCCTTTTCTGGATGCTTTTAATGAGGTGTGTTTTTTTTATGATTTGATTCTTTTGAAGATGTCTCATCAAGTCCTCTCTTTCTTAATTTTGGCAGTCTCCCAGGCTGAGTTTTGTATATTGGTGGCAGTGGTGATTCAATTCCTATCTTAGGCCACTGCTCAGAGCTATTAATTAGCAAGATAGATCCATAACTCTTCAGATACTGTTCACTTGTGTAGCATTCATGGATATACATCTCTGGTTCATCTTTTTTAGCCCATATAGCTGCAATGGCGTGATAACAAGGTATTCTAGTTAACTCCCATATTCTACATGAACATGTCATCTCCTTAAGATCAATAGAGAATAGTCTAAGATTGATGTCCTTAATTTGATAATGAAACTGGTCAGCTTTAGTGGCAACACATTCAGCAGCCATAGACTTGTTTTTCTCTAACTTCAACAAGATTTTTGGATAAATTTTTTGTCCATGCTTCATCATGTTATCTCTATTCTTCTGAAATATTGACATCATGTACAACCTAATTAGCTCGAGCATTGTCAATATGTATTTGTCTCTTGTAACTAATAGTACACTATTGAACGACTCACATAAGTTGTTCAATAACATATCACAATTTGTGAAAGAAGAGAAAATAGCTCTAGACTAGTGAATGGGAGGCTTATTAATAAACCATTGAGGAGCTTCTGGGTTTAATTTTTCCATTTCTTCCATATACTTATGGAATACAGCTTCAGTAGTAGCCCTTGCAACTTTTCCTAGGATATCCTTCAGTGTTTGTCCTCCAAAACCTTCATTTTTAAAGTTGTTGTGCAAGTGCCTCACACAAAACCTGTGTGCTACATTTAGAAGTACCTCATCAAATGTGGGAAGTAGGTTTTTTTTATTTATCAGAAATAAAAGTCCATGCAAAAGGATTTTGTGAGATTCGTAGGTCTTCATCAAGAAGGGTGAGAAACCAATACCATGTTTCCTTCAATTCACCTTCTACAACAATAAATGCAATTGGATACATGTTATTTCCGTCAACACCTATAGAGTCAATAATTTTCCTCCCTTTTGATGTCCTTTCAAATGACATCCATCAACCCCTATAATTGGTCTACATCCTGCTAAAAAGTCTTGTTTACAAGCTACATAGAATATATAGAGCCTTAAAAATCTTTTTTTGCCTCTGACTATCGTGTTTGGGTTATCATCCATCTTCAAAATACATGTAGTACTAGGATTACTCCTCTGTAACTCAGCACAATAGTCCCACAACATGTTAAATTGTTCTTCTTTAGTTCCGATA
>DF366063.1:11721-23926 GCA_000787875.1 Solanum virginianum
GTTCCGATAATCAACTTCAGTGCCTTCTTCTTTGCTCTGTAACATTGGTATCTACTAAGTGTGCACTTGTGAGTTCTCATTATATGAGCTTGAAATTCCTTCGCACCCCAGGTAGGATTAATTCTAAAATCTTCTATATACTTCTTAGCCAAAAATCCAGAGTCAATAGTCTTATTGTCTCTTTGGTTGCCACATTTATGATCAGGGCCTAATATCTTTATCCTAAAAGGTTCATCCTGATTGGCCTTTGATACAAATATGAACCATTTGCAGTTTGGAACCTTGCAAACTGCTATTGACCTTTGAGTTTCATTTTTTATAAATTTAATGTCTTTCTTCTTCATCACAACATGTACTTCAACTGCCCATTTTTTAAAACGCATTAATATCATTAAAATAAATCAAATATAGATTTGAGAAAATGAGAATATATTAGTTTCATTGAGATAAAGTAATTATGATGTAAATATATTAACATATCCAATCATATAAGTCAAAATCATCCATAAAATGTTTAATATGTTCTAGCACTTCAAATTATCTATTCTACAATACTTATTATTTACTCTGCATATATATTAAGAAAAGTATTATTAATTGCTCATCTATGAAAATCATAAAATAGTTCACTTGATTGGCATGCATATCTTTTTCATATATTAACTGATTTCTATTATCTAAAGTCATTTTTTTGTTTACTTATTTTGATAAAGAAATATCTAAAGATATTGTATTTTTTTTATTCGATTTATTGTTCATATCTCAAGCAAAATCTCATTCTCCATATTCTTTTATTTTGACAGGAAAATTGTGAAGATACCATGAGTTTGATAAGGAGATGAATCAATAATTGCAGAGACAGACAGGGAGATGGTCACTTGCACATATCAACCACTTAAAAAAGTGGACCTTGATAATTATTAATCACTTCGTTCACACAAATATGTAATGAGGCTAAATAATTTGGCTAGAGGAATTTAAAAAAAAATTGTTGTCATCCCACAAGATGTTCAGTTGACTGAGGGAGAGACCAACAACCTAATCGTGGAATCTAAAGGGGATATGTATGAGGATTAGCCCTAAAAAGCAAATTGATTTATTATGATTAAGTCAAATCGTGTGAAGGAAAACATAGGTGCTGATAAGATAAGTAACTTTATAACTTCCTCTTATTCTCATCCCCCATTCTTGTAAATTCGTCATTTCTTTCTTTGCTTCTTTTTATATGTGCAATACTTTACTTTCTTTAAGCATAAATTTTACTTTTAATTAGTTGAAAGAGTGGTTTGTTATACATTCAGTTCAGACTGTCAGTGCTACTGAAAGTGGAAGCAATTGAGATGGTATTCTTTGAGATAAACCAAAGATATGCAGATTTTAAGATGCAACTAACATCATTGAATTTATGTAATTTTTTTATGACAGTAACAAAAACTTTTCAATTTCTAATCAAATTTGAATATGGTTTGCTACCATATGGATCCTCCTGGTGTTTGAAAGTAGATTGAATTTTATAAATAATTTATCAAAATCATATTTTTTTACATATGCAAAAATTTGCACGACATGCAGAAACAATAATTCAAAATATTCCATTATATTTGTTGGAATATTTTTCTTTTTCTATCACATGAAATCATAAACTATTTAATTTTAAAAAGTACCCACGTGATGGAGTGGAATTCAACCACTTTTTGAACGCAATTCCATCTGGGTACCCACAATAAATAGATTGAAGACTTTTTCGTCGTGCAGAACTAGGGTTGGATTAGGCGGCAGCTATTGATTTTTCTTTTAAGTTTTCTATTTTGCAAGCATCAACTTTTAAATACCTGAATTACCCCTTTTAATAGTTAACTCTCCGTTAATTTTTTAAGATCTGTTAGTTGAAGGATAAAAATCACTCACATTATATAATTAAAGGTTAATAGTGCTAAGTTGAATAACACAAGAACTAAAATCATGATATAGCATTAACAGAGAGACTAAAAGTGCCGTTTTCCCCATTTCAAAATCTAAAAATGTTATTTTTGTTTACTCCACCTTCTGCCTCGACCCATGCACCCCTGCTCCATAAAAAATAAAAATTTATTTTTGAAAAATATTATAAATTTTGAAGATTTTTTTTAATCCCACTTCCTACTGCCTACCCCACCAGCCCCCCACCCTTAAATTGACCTCCTTTAAAAAAAATTTAAAAATTATTTTTGAAAAATTTTCAAATTTTAAAAATAAAAGATATTTTCTAAAAACAAAATATTTTCATTCACTAACAAAACAATAAAAATAGATTTTTGAAAAATATTTTACACCAACCAACCAATCAAGCATGTAAAAAAATAAATTAAAATCCAACTTGTTTTCCAAGAAAACATTTCCTAGGAAAATATTTTTCATAAAAAATATTTTTTCTCGTACCACACACACCCTTAACGTTTAATCTTTCAATTTATTTCTTTTTAAAGAAATTTGGGATAGAAAAAATGTGGGAGAGAAATAGAAGGCCAAAAGTGCAATACTCACCAATAAAATGAAACTTAAGGCAGTCCAATCAATAATTAAATTTTTGTTTTTGATATGTCCCCCAAAAAATGATATTTTAATATTTAAAAATAATGTAATCTTTTTTAGTTTTAATACTTAAATAATTTATTGCTCCACAAATATTCAAAAGTGATTTTAAATCATAAATTTTATTTTTTAAATTCCATACATGATAAATTACCCCATATATACTAAAAACAAGTGGATTTTAAATTTTGTTATTAAAAAGATATATTTATAAATTTATGGTGAAAGGATAATATTTTGGGGTGGCGAAGAATTTGGACCGCTCAAAAGAAATAAAAAGAGGCTTGTTTTATTTTTTAATAAAAAGAGTTGGTCTCCTTTTTCCACAATGTAGCAATAAAATGTGAAGTTATAACTGTAGAATTCAGGTTTCAATCAATCATCAATGGGTTCAGTTACTACAAACAACTTGTGGGCTACTGCCTGTAAGTTTTCCTTTGTTGGAATTAGGGAGATATTTGATTCATTTCTTTATAAATTATGTGTGATATTGTATCAGGTCCCTACTGTTCACCAAGGTCTGTGCCCCCTATTTTGTGCTGTGTGAGTTCTGAAAACATGATTTTGTGGTTGATCGGAGTTGATTTCATGTTTCGAATTGCTGACTATGATCCACTACTCAGGGGTTCAAAGTTAATGCAAGTCAGAAATCAAGAAAAAAAGGGAAAACAGAGAAATATAAGTATCCCTTGAGTGATGATGTTAATCCAGATTATGTTGAAGATAGCAAGAATACGTCCCCTTCTGAGGCTATTGGGACTTGTGAGCTGATCATCCCATCTAGAGCTTCTGTGCTTAAAGCATGCATAATCACTTGTGGTTTAATAGGTCTTCTAGGTGTTGTAATTAGAGAGGTAAACTTTCTCTTGAATTGTTAAGAAAACAACTTGAATGTGCTACTGCTTTTTGAATATTCTCCCCATCTTTACATAAGCAATTTCTTCAACACAAAGAATAGTGCTTCATCATTAGGGGGAAACTTACTCTAATTGTCCCAAGTGATTGGATGACATCTTTCTTTTAATTCCTATCGTGCACTTACATACAAATCTATTGCTACTTCATCTCCTTCTAAGAAAAATACCCATCTCTGTCTAGTGCTATGCTTACACTTGATATGCTAAAGGATTGAGTGATGTGTTTGTATGGTGAGTTCGACTA
The DNA here is from genome assembly GCA_000787875.1 of Solanum virginianum. NCBI lineage: Eukaryota > Viridiplantae > Streptophyta > Magnoliopsida > Solanales > Solanaceae > Solanum > Solanum virginianum. The sequence goes on from DF366063.1 coordinate 15,454, forward strand.
AGAATTAGATTGATAACTTCACTCAGAGATTGGTAGGCCATGAAAGGCAATCAACCCTCTCATTGTGTATTTGGTTGCAGGTCTCTCACATTGCATCAGCAGGAGGATTACCAATTATTGACTCTTCTCTCGAAATACCATGTAAACCTTTCTTCATTCAGTAGTTTGAGATTTCTTACAACTTGTTATATTGACAAACCTTTTGAAAATTTGGTAATGAAGGAAAATGCTTTCAAATACAGTATTGATGGCAATGGTTTCTCCTATTATGAACGGCGATTGACCTTGTGCTTAATTAAGTCATGAGAATAATTATTTTTTATGGTTTCCCTCCCGGTGTCCAGTACCCGTATTAGAGTCCGACTAATTCGGATTCGCGCCCGGTAGGCTCCATTTGGGGGTACCGCTTCCTACCAAGGTTTTCTTCATACACAAGGCTCAAATTTGAGACCTTCTGTTAGGAGATGAGAATTTCTTCTCTACTAGAAAGATCACTGGCATGTGATGTTTCACCTAATATTTTCTCTCTTTTTTTCCTGCTAAAGAGGGCCTTTTTCCTAACCTTCATAACTAAATCAAGATGGTTTTTCTAATTATTATTCATCTAACATCAATGACTGCAATGTAACTGTGTTTTCTAATAATTTTTTTCATTGGGTACGTTTATAAAAATTGACTCCCCCAGGATGAACATGCCAATTTTTTACAAGATGTCACAAGTATACCGTAACTTGAGAGGGAGTTTATATGGGACTGCAAACTGCATTCCTACTACACCAAGAATCTGTCATTGAAAATTCTCTCTTTGCAATGCTGAACTGTTGGACATCTTAACTGTTTTTCAAGCAAAGAAAAGCTATTTTCAGGTTTTCATTTCTGACGAGTCTCATCAGTTATAGCATAAAGGTCTTAGTGCTGATAGCTCTATCTACAGTGACTTTCCAGATGTGGCATCTTGAGTTGATTACTGGATTGGTGATACTAATATCCTCCTGTCGGTACTTATTGCTGAAGATGTGGCCCGATTTTGCTGAGTCTAGTGAAGCAGCAAATAGCCAGGTGCGTATACTCTTACAAGTTAATTCTAGCTTTTTCCTTGTTACATACTTTGATTGGATCAAAGGGCTAGAAATACAATCTGTAATTTAATGTTGATTTCCGTTAGTATAAATGCAAATTTGGATATTCTAAAGAAAAACAAATTCCATTTCAGGTCTTGAGTTCGCTTGAACCTTTGGATTACATAGTGGTATCACTTCTTCCAGGAATTAGTGAGGTATGCATAGAAATTTCATGATATGTTACTTCTTGGAACTGCTAAATGAGTTATTCATTTTGAAATTCCAGAAAACTGATTACAAGCTTGTGTGGGTACCTGAATGACGCAGGAGCTTCTTTTCCGTGGTGCACTCCTACCACTTTTTGGCATCAATTGGCAGAGTGTTGTGGCAGTTGCCTCCATATTTGGGATATTACACTTGGGCAGTGGTCGGAAGTATCCTTTGCTGTGTGGTATTTGTTAAAACTTATGCTCATTAATCATGTCTGAGCGAATTTCTAGATACAAGTCAATTATTTCTTTTTTCCTTTTCAATCATGATATGTCCTTGTTCTTGTGACATGGTATTTCACAATATAACTTGGTATCTTTTACTTGTCCGTCTTATGATGCTCAAGAAGAGTGAGACTGAACTTTATGACTATTCTAATTTCAGGGCCACATTTGTTGGAATTGCATATGGTTATGCTACAATTTTATCATCAACTGTTCTTGTGCCAATGGCTGCTCATGCTGTAAATAACCTAGTAGGAGGCATCATATGGCGCTACACATCAAAACCGTCAAAATAGATTGGTAATTTCTTTTGCACTATGGTACAACGGATATCTTTTGATTTTACAAGATCAGCTCTCTCTAGTTTGCACTCCTCCTTCATCTTAAAGTTGCTTCATCTTAAAGGATCGCGGTCAGGTATCTGCAACTTTTGAATAAACCCTTGAAAGCTGTCTTCAGATTTTGTATGAAAATTGATCAAATGGCCATATCCGGCAAGACATGATTTTCTTAGTACCATGTAAATATGTAGTGTGGTCATATTAAACAGAACATATCTAACAGTATAAGTTGCTATTTCTTGATTTTGCTTTTCTAGATCCCCGAAACCATGATAAAGTTTCTCACAATCGCATTGGTTCTTGTTCTTTAGCTCCATAACTTGTGTGGAGGTTGAGGCTGGAGCAAATGGCCTGCAACCACTAGTCTGCAGCATCACTAGATATTATTGCTCACCAGACTATTCTAGATGTTCAATTCTCTCCTCATCTCTTTTAACATTCTGCTAGCAGACGTTTTACTATTAACCTTCAACTAACATGCTTTATCTTCCTTTTCTTGTGACAAAATTTTTGACATTTTATGAATAACTCCATATTTGCAGCATGCACGAACAAATGCTAAGTAGCCTGCTGTAACTGCAACATAGAGGTGATTCCCCCAGTCTGCACCCACTGTTGTTCCAAAGATAAAGAAACTTCCTCCTTTGATATACCCCTTCTTTTTAACTTTTAAGCATGAGATATGTGTGTGTGATCCGTCAAAATCTTTTCTCCTTTTCTATTATGTATAAAAGATGTCATTTATGAGTTGTTATTGTTGAAGAACACAGCAAATTATGAGCTTCAGTCGGCACTAACCTTTTCAATTATTCTGTTAGCATTATCAGGTAATTTCACTTGGCTCCCTGTGATTTGGATATGACAGATTATCCCTTTTTTTCAACTCAAAAGAGTGTAATTCACATTTCTTTTGTCCAAAAAGGTCTCTTATCAGAATTATCAGAGGAATGCATATTTTGTTGCACCTTCCTTCAGATTGCGGCATTGTGTTTGATAGCTTTTTTAACCACCTTCCCAATTGGTATGGAAATGAAATTAAGTACTACTCCACTAATTTTAGCTGTTTAAATTAGATGAACAAGTCAAAAAAGTATCTGCACTTTGACATTGAACCAATTAGTGAGGGTAGCTTTTAGTTGACAACTATTTTTATCTAGACACAACCACATACCCAATCTACTTCCACAAGTGACATTGTATGTACTCAAATTTTACCCTTCCTAGAGGTAGAGACTACAGAGGGTATTTATCTACACACTGGAGGAAAAAATGAAGAGTTCATATAAAATCACACCCGTCAAAGATGTAAAAATCCCGACCTATCCCTATAACATTTAAAGCAAAACTCTATTTAAGTTATGAATCTAATTTTGGATGACAACTCTTATAACCTTTGACTTAACTTTAAGCCATAACTACAACAATCACTATACTGTTGTGCCCCTTTAAATTAACTCAAACCATGAGAATAATGTGTGAGAATTGGGAAATGTGGGGGAACCAAGTGTAAGAAAAATGAAGTGTCATTTCTCCCTCTTTGGTAGAATAGAGGAAACGTTTTGTCCTTATATTAGGAAATACTTCCTTTAGCTCTTAAAGGGTCAAATAGAGGGTCTCCCCTCGTGCTATCATTGTCGTTGTCATTGCTCGGCTACGGATTCAGCTTTGGTATTCGAACAAACGTTCCTTTTTCCAAAGAATGTCATGAATGTTCTGAACAGACATGATAACACCTTTTCATCTCATTTCATTGGCTATGAATAGAGAGGATTTATGCATTTTTTAGAAATTAATTTCTTTCCTTCCTCTGCATATATTTTCTTAAAAACAATGTAGAGTCTTTGTGTCATTTTGTTGTTGTTCTTTGAGTTCGCCGAAGTTATCAAAGTTTGAGGTAGCGTCACTTCCTTAACGTTTACTTGTTTTATCTTGGGAGGAAATAATCCATAATCTTCGGTATAGTGAGGGGATTAAATTTCTTAAGGACACACAGTGAATTTTGTGAACTCAGATACATTTGTCTTTTTTTCATAGTCTACTTGTCACGACCCGAGCTTAGGGCCTGGGTGCGACACGACAAATAGGAACCTAAGAGTTCTCGAAAAAGCCTCATAGCATACATAAGCACATTCTTAATTGCGGAAACATAGATCAAACATCAAACACTTCAATCCAGGGGAAATTGGGGCTTGGACTTACGCTATGGGGATAGAGATTTCCACCATCCAATCACAAAGTCTAAGGGGAGGATTAACAGGACTCAAGCTATGGGGGAGTAGGGACTTAGGAAGATCATCACTTGCCACTAACATCCAACAAATACATACAAGGGGTAGGGACTAAAGAAATCTCCATAGGAGTATAAACATCACATAATGTGCACATAACATGAGTATCCAACAATACCTCTAATCATGAATACGACGGTGGCCAAGATATCTCCCAGGCTCACCCTCAAAATAAGAAGTAAATATAATAATGTCTCAACATAACAAGCTAGATAGATAATGGGTATTGCCCTCAAACTAGAGGACTCACCACAACAAGAATTTTCACGAACCGAACTAACCACGAGATGGGGGATGGATAGGATCTTCTGTCCCTATATGGTTAGATCATGTAGGAAAAAATATACATTATTACTTTAAATATACTAAGTATGCAGGATGCAGTGCAACAAGAAAATCGTAAGCCATAATATACAAGATGCATAATCATGTATAAGAAAAATTAGCTCAATATGACATGAATGGTAAATGCGTTGGTTAAAATCATGCATGGACGAAAGGCAAAATACCATAACCATGACACATACATATGTGGAAAATAGGCCTTAACCAACACATAAGACCATGTGAGCTTCTACATAGAATCCTGATGTTGTCTCCACATCGAGAAAGGAGTAGTCTACTTGCCAAGGTAGACTAAACCTCATCTTACGAGATCTTACCAATTTCGGAGAGTTTCATACAGGAACATACTCATTTTGGTGATTAAACATAACATGGAGCTATTTGTGTATCCACTAGCTAATACATAATTCCTATGGTGGCCGTAGTTAAGGGACAATGAAAATCTACCAAAGTCCTCTCGGTGCTAAATCTAGTCCCACGAATACATAAACATTTTATACATAGCTCATAAATCAAAACATGTCAAGAGTGGCTCATTAAAACCATAATCATCGTAAGAAGGGCTTCATAATTTTCATAATATTCATATTATTTCCATGGAATCATTACATGTTTGTTAGCCCTCAATATTCGTAACAATCATAAACTTGCATATCCTGAGATAGAAACTTTCATCAAACTCCATCATGTAAATTTAGTTCAAACAAGGTCGGTTCATGTATGGAGACTTAAAAATCATGAAATGGAAGAGTAACATGCATAAACAAGATAAATCATGACCATTTGAAAATAACAACCCATCATAGACAAGAGGAAAAGCTTAGTTAGGGCACCATTAAATCCTCTTTTAAATCATAAATTTCTTATGACTTTTATTGCATAACGATGTACAAAGGTAGAATATCATAAAATACTTCATAATATCATCATATGAAAGAGTTCATGCAATTTCATAAATCATTCATGACTTGTAAATAGAGGAGAAAAGGGATGATTGAGCTTTGTAGAGGAAAGGCTCGACAAATCAAAACTCACATACCTTGATGTCATTTGGTGATGAAAGTTTTGTTAAAAATGAAGAAAATGTGAAACCCTAGCTTGGACTCTTCTCTTGAATGTCTTAGGGGAACTTGGGAGTGTTTTGGACTTAGATTAATTTAGGATGGGTTGAAATGAAGTGAGTCGGGGTTGTATAAGGCTGGAAAGGGCTCATTTTGGGGCTTAAACAATGTAGCATAGGCACGAGATATTAAAAATTATCAAAAATATCCTTATTTAAAAGCCTATCAAACCAGATAACAAGACCCCAATTACAGCTCGTGGTCCAGTCCACGGGCCGTGGAAAGGGGGTCTCGTCCTATTAGTTTTTGAACCCCCCGAAGCATTCTCTGGAACTTTATCCATGAGCCCATGCATGGCCCATAAAATAGACAACGAGCCATCCTATTGCTCGTGCTTTGAACTCCAGAAGCCTTGGTTTTTCCATCATGTTAGGCTATCATTTCACGAGCATAAATTACGGCTTGTGGAGTCATCTACAACTCATGATCACCCTCGTGCATGGGTGTTTCCCCTAACTTAGGCTATTGCAATTGCACCCGTGGAGCCACGAAACCTAAGCACGGTCATATCCTCTTTCACAGACCATATACTCCACTCGTGAACTCCACTTACACTTGGTAAAAATTTTCAAACTTCCATTTCACCTGCAATTTCATACCTTCTAAAATGTGGGGCCTTATATTACTATTTTTGCATTGCTTGTCTGAGTAGAGGAAATAACAAGCTTAAGAAATTTAAACTTATTTTGTTTTTTCGTTCCTATTTTTATTTTTGAATTTTGAATTTTGGAGATTAAAGTTTTTGTGCTTCTACTCCGTTTGACATTGAAACTGTTTGAAGTATTAAAAAATAATTCATCATTCAAAGTTTGTATTCTACATGATAAATAGTATGTCTATTTGTGATAGAAAAATGTCTAATACTACATTGTTGGAATGATGAATGTTGCAGTAACATCAATTGCAACTTCAAATCATTCAGGTGCTTCTCTTATAATTTCACTCGTTGAAAAAGCTGTAAAATTTACTGATGTCGATTTCAATAGGTAGAAGCAAAAGATGTTCTTCTATTTGACTGCCTTAAGTCTGCAGAAGTGCATTAGTAAGAATGTTCCTGTTCGTTTGAAGGAACTCTAGACACTGAACGACTCTTAGTGACAGAAGCTTGGAGGCAATCAAATTTTTTATGTAGAAATAATATTCTGAGCGGCCTGCAAGATGATCCATACAATATGTACAGTAACTTGAAGACTTCAAAGGAACTCTAGATGCTTTGGGAAAAAGTACAAAATAGAAAATGTTGAAATAAAAAATTCATTGTTGAAAAGTTCCTTGACTACAAGGTGATAGACAGTAAAGTTGTTGTTACCCAAGTTCAGGAGATGCAAGTGATAATCGATGATCTCCTTGTCGAAGGTATAATTTTACATAATACTTGTTTTAAACATATTAAGTTTGTTCTTCATACTTACATAATCTTTATTGTAAGATTGGTTGTGAATGATGTTTTACATGTGGCTTCTATAATTGAGAAGTTACCCTGCTTTGGAAGGACTTCAAAAGCTACTTAAAGCATAAATGCAAGGAGATGATTATTGAAAATTTTATCATAAGATTGAGAATTGAAGAGGACAGCAAGGCGGGAGAATAGAGGTTACAAACAAATTCAACAATAGCAGGAGAGAATATTGTTGAAGAAGGGCCAATATCAAAAAGAGAAAAAAGTCGTCTAGACCAAAAGGCTACCCGCCTTAAAATAATTTTAAAGGTACTTGTCACAATTGTGGAAAGGTTGGACATAAAGTTGCGCATTGTCGCTCTTTAAAAAAGGAAAAGAAAAAGAATCAAGCAAATATGATTAAAAAGAATGAGGAAGTTAAGAATCTATGTGCCATATTGATTCAGTGCAACTTAGTAGGAAATTTCAAGGACTGGTGGTGCTATTCGAGAAGTCTTTTCAACTTATGTCACTGTTGCATCCAATGAGACTATTTACATGGAAAATTTTGCAATAGCAAATGTTGAAGGCTATGGAAAAACATTTCTAAAAATGGCCTCTGGCAAGATAATTACTCTGAACAACATTCGTCATATTCCAGAAATGAGAAAAAATTTGATTTCTGTTGGTCTTCTAATCGAGAATGGATTTAAGTGCATTCTCATTTTTTACAAAGTTGTAAATTAGTAAGAATGAAATGTGTTTAGGAAAAAGCTACCTCACTGAGAACCTTTCCTAACTAAATGTAATAGTTGTTGAAAATAATAAAGTTCAAGCATTTTCTTACTTAAGTCAAATAATTTATGGCATTCACATTTAAGGCATGTCAATTATAAACTAATCAACTTAAAGATATTGCTGTCACGACCTAACCCCGTGGGCCGTGACTTGTGCCCGAATTGGACACTCAGACGCAAATACTAAACCGGATACCAACTTAGATCCAGACTTTAACCTGTGACCATTTTTTTTAAAAATTTTCGGCAGAGTTTTCTCTATTTTATGAACTAACCACCTGCGTATAGATACGTCCCAGCATACAACACAAGTATATATATATACGCGGGCCGACAAGGTCACCGCTGCGGTTAAACCATCCAACATACATAACCTATATGCAGAATCATACAACTATCGAATCCCGTATACACAGGCGTCCACAGACCTCTATACAAACTAACAGAGTCAGAAGACGGGACAGGGCCCCCGTTATACCCTTAACTATACATGAATACAAACTAAGGAAATAAGTATATATACCAAGTGTTTGCTCCGAAGCAAAGGAGCACTTCAAACGGCAGTCAAAGATCCTAAGCTGGCTTGCTACCTTGTATGTCTGTCCCTGCGGGCATGAAACGCAGCCCCCGAAGAGAGGGGGTCAGTAC
>DF366062.1:6278-21874 GCA_000787875.1 Solanum virginianum
TAGCACACGCGATCTGATAAAACAACAAGCATAATGTAGATGACATTGTATAAAAAATTAACGTTTGCAGATAAAAAAATAAAACAAGATTTAATTTTGAATGTGAGGTAGTTGTTGTCAGCTAATTATTTTATATCAAAGATTGTAAAATTATACAAGATTGTGAAATTATACAAAAGAAAGTAATGTCTGAGGTAATTTTTTTATAGAAAATATACCTCTGGGACATCAGGCTGCCAGGGGACAGATTGTCCAGGACCGAAGGGCTGTTTAGCGACTTATGCAGGTGTTATCGATGGGGCTGGGAATGGATTGGTCTGATAATAAGCAAAATGTATATAGTCACTTGTATATACTTAAACTACTGATTCAAATTGACTTATAATCATCTCCAGTGACTTAGACGCATTGATTCACAACAAATTTGAATCAATTTTAACATTCAAAATCAAAATATCACAATTGCCAAGACAACTGACACTGCCAAGATTAATCTACACAATAAGTTCACAAAATTTAACAAATTACAAATAATAAAATTATATTCAAAAGTGCTAATAAACTTCAAATTGAATGGGGCTAAAAAGTGTATCACTCCATCTAGTAGAATAAGGTTCATTATACCCATCTAAGATCAAGAAACAAGACAAAAATAATACAAGATCATTACACATAAATATGTGTGTGTATATTTGAGCTAACATATATATATATATATATATATATATATATATATATATATATATATAGAGAGAGAGAGAGAGAGAGAGAGAGAGAGAGAGAAAATTTGTGTTAATTGTTGGTGTTATATGTCTAATAAATTAGATAAAGTTAGTTCGTGTACCTCAGGCTCCTGCGGCTTTTCACAATGGCGTAGCGATGATTTTGTGAATCCCTTGTCAACAATAATAGCTTTACCCCCCTCTGCCTGATAATGACGTATGTTATAATCAACACAAATATGATATTGTCAACTTTTAATGAAAAGTGTATAAGTTTAAAACGAATTAGTACCTTTGAATCCTCTGTATGTAGGTAAACACATTGAGCTTGCACGGGTGTTAGATTATTAACGTGAACAGTTGGATCCTGCTGCCTTTTTAAACTCTCGTCCTATGACATTTTCGTTATTTTTTTATGGTTATATTCTGGTAACATATTTATATAGTATAATACATTATAAACAAATACATAAACAATTGATTAGAATTGTAGTAACAAGGGGCAAGTATTTTGTAGATAATGTGATTATTAAAAAAATCATTGATATTCTCTTTTATGAGCTTCTTCAAATCTTGAAACTCGTCCTCAACCTATTTTTTTGTTTTTAGTAAAATATCAAAATATTTTGGAGTGTAAATGTAGAAATAATATTATGTATATATCAAAATATATACTTATAGATGTTTTGAACTTTTCAAATTCATCTCGGGAAATACCATAATCGACTGACGTACTACTAGATGTTTTGTCTACTGCTCTATTCTTTGTTGGTCTCATAGTTGGTCGTCTAGCAGGTGACTTTCTTTAAGTCTGTGGGATCCTTGTTGTAGGTGAAATTGAAGAACACATTGGCTTGTCCTTTTAACAAATGGTTTGGGAGCCAAATTTATTTGTTTCTGGGGTAAAACAGGACCTGCACTCCTTAATTTTTTCTTCACCGGTGGCTGATTGTGAACAACTTTTTTGTTTCCCTTTTTGAGGCTTTGGCATTTGAGGGCACGTCTGAAAATCGTCATCTGAATCATTACCTTGGCCTCTGGTATGGATAAAATGTCTGGGTTGGTGTTAGAATTGGCGCAAACTTGACATCTCAATGGCTATTGAAATTATATCCCGAAGAATGATCTGAAAATGTGAAACATTTTGTACAGTATATGATATGTAAATGTATAATGTGTATGAGAAAAGTACACAACTGAGCAGATGTTTTTATGTTGTGGTAAATCTACAATGCAATATATAATAAATGATGTATAATGTATAGTATGTATAAGTTCTTGTAATGCAAATTTTGTTATCTTTTACTCAAATAATTTTATGCATTACCCTTGCTATAACTTTTGGTATGTGATGTATACAAATACAAATTAAGCATTGGTGTTGTGAAAAAAAAAATACAAAAATCATATCTATGAGAAGACATGTACTTGATAGGAATGAGCATGTGTCAGATATTATAATGTATACCCCTTTAACAATAATGTATAAATGCATTGAAGCACATACAATTCAGGATTATGCTGCTATAAAAATGAATAAAGGTCAAATGTTTGCTTGTTGTACCTTTTTGTGGTCGATTCAGAATAAGAAATTGATCTAGTAATTACAACAGGGTTGATCGATTAATATCTCCCAATTTAGAATTCTAAGAGTATGATCAGACACCTTTGCAATATCCGAATTAACTTCAGAGCAGCACTGATAGAGCCATATCTGCATAGCCAAAGGGAACTCATGGATCCTAAAATATTTCCCTATAAGAGTGATTTTTGAGTGCAGGTTGCTTGTTAGCTCCGCAAATCCCTTACTACCATAAGGATATTCAGCGAAACGGCTTGATTCAGCAAGATCAAAGTCTTTTCTGTAGATTTTTGTTGAGATCAGCTCTTTTGACATGATCAAGTTATGTAGGAAATACAAATTGATGAACATCACTGTATTGTCATCCTTTTCGCCCCATACTTTATCTTTAAAACTTTGAACAAGCTGTCTTTTTGTGATCTTTGATTGACCTTCGAAATACTGAGATAACAAATGGTTAGGCTCTTCAACGTTGAATGTGAACTCTGGCGCATTCTCATCATCGTACTTAAGCCCGAATTTAATTACAAATTCTTTGATAGTGAATCGCAATGTATACCCATTTATGTGGAATAAAAATGCATCTGCTGAACTGCCCTTCAGTTCATATAACATGAAAATCTTGAAGAGTTGCGCTTGGACACTGCATCTGTTAATATCAAACAAATGTGTGAAGCATGTAGTTTCACGAAAGCGCTTCAACTATCTTGGGGATAAATATTTTGTAATGTCATCTATGGCCTTCCTATTTGTATAGCACTGCATGTGTTGTGTGATGTATGAGATCCCTCGGATAATATATTCAACATTCTAAACAAAAATGAGACTGCAGGGTATGAAAAAGGATTAGCTATATAAATATGATAAATGTTATACTCAACACTATGTATAAAACATAGTAATTTAATGTCCTATTTAGATAGAATATGTATATGTCTATATAAATATATACAAACATTATGTATATTGTAGAACCAAGTTAATATATGATGTATACAATTCAAAAAGTAACCTCAGAATGTATACAACATGCAACTAATGTGTATGTATAAAAAATTGTGATGTATATCTAACTCAATTGTGATTTTCTATATAAGTACATGTAGTTGTGTATAAAGTTAATAAAGAGAACCTTCAATGGGGTCAAAACATGTATAAAAATCAATTACATCCTAAAGGGGCATTGATAACTGATCATATACATTTATACATAGTTTAAAAAGAGCACAGGTAAATCTTATGTGGACAACCCATTGTGTACAGTATAAAAAAGGAACAGTGGCCAAATGTATGGTGACTTCAATGAAATTATACACAATATAAAAAGAACAAAAAAGAATAGTGGTCATTCTTAACTCTACAACCCATTGTATATAGTATAAAAAAAGGAACATTGGCCAAATGTATATTGACTTCAATGAAATTATACACATTATAAAAAAAATAATAATACCCATTCTTATCTCTATAAATTGAGATATATATCTATCTTAATTGGGATCCTCTGTATAATTATATAAACTTGTGAGTCAAATATTAAAAAGGATCCTTCAAGAAAGAGTGAAACAAGTACACATAAGGGACAATTGCTAATTGCACAAATATATTTATACATATTAAGAAAAAGAACAATGGCCATTCTTATTTTAACAACCCCATTGTATATAATATAAAAAAGGAATAGCAGTCAAATGTATAGTGACTTAAATGAAATCATACACATAAAGATCAATTACACATAGAAGGTAATGGATAAATATACATCATTCCACTTGGCCAACTCTATGTATACAGTATAATAAAAGAACAATGCCAAAAAAGAACAGTGGCCATTCTTATTTTGCACAATCCATTATATACAATATAAAAATCACACACATAAAGACCAATTACACATATCGGGGAATATATAAATATACATGTGTGGCCAAAAAGTATAGTGACTTCAGTGAAATCCATGTGTGTATAATTAATGTATCAAATGTATAAAATATTTAAAAATGATAAAGACGCTATTACTCAACTAGCATGATGAAAATTTATAAATTGCACTAAAATTGCATATATTGCTCAAAAAAAATTAAGAGTATCTCATTTTCTTCTTCAATATCCTTTTCTTCTGATTTGTCAGAATCGAAAACTTTATCTTCTTCAGATTCACCACTACTAACAGTTACTTCATCCGCCTTTCTCTTGTTGTTCAAACTCATTCGGAGTGGAATAGGATCATTTTGAAATTTCGATCTTCTTTACTCTATATCCCTGGCCTTTGCCAGAGACCCTGCAATATCCCCAAATTCTTGAGTTATACCCAGCGAAAACAAGGGAGAATCTTCCATAAATTTGCTATGTAAAAAATGTACCTCTAGTTATTCTCTTGTATGAAGATTCTTCCACCATAATTTTTGAGTTTTGAACTATAAAACGAGGGTTTGAATAAAAAGGTAAAAACTTAAATCTTTGAGTAAAAATTTAAAAAAAACACCAAAAATAATCATGATATTGGAAGATAAAATTCGGAGGGAGTTTGAAAAACACAAACCTTAGCTGTTGAAGAAGATAATCCTTGAGAGATTTGGGGGAGTGATTGTAGGAGATAGAGACAATTGTTTATGGAAGAAAAAACTGAATGGAGTGTATATTTGGAGAGAGAAAAATTAAAAGGAATATGAATGGTTTTATACAATATAATTAGGACGCACAAAATCTTATAGCCAAATAAATCTAAAACGGTAGTTACAAAAAATAATAATATAAAACTGTAGTTGTGTTTTGGTATTTAGTATTAAATGTTTGCTTAGTTGTGTAATTTTCTCTAAAAATAATATACTTGTAAAAATGTGAGCTAGCCCGACACGGCCCGTAGCCCAATACTGATGTGCTGGGCTAACCCTTTTTTGGCCCACAAAAAAAGGGTTCAGCCCGGCCAAACTTATCAAACTTAAAAGCCTGTATGGGCTTGCCCGAATGGGGTGAGCTAGCCCGTATTGATAGCTCTATTAATTGAATAAGTTCTATGTTTTGGATGTCAAGTTCATTTAAATTTCAAGACATTATAATATGTTGTAATATTTAGCTTGTTTAAAAAAACTAATTGTCTTATTTAGCTACTTTTGCTTGTTATGTTTGATAAAGTATTTTTATTATATTCTGTTTTCTTCTTTAAAGTAGTAATAGTAGCTATGACACTGTATGTTGCTTATTTTACACGACATTTTTTAATGAAATTTGAAATAATGTCGACAAATATAAAAATTTATCTATACATGCATTAAATTTAACTAAGCAAGATTTACTCCTTATTTTATATAGTACATGATCCTTGTTAATCTAACATATCTTTTAAGTAAATTTTAGTTAAAGCTATATTTTTACTAAATTAACTTTGTTGATGATATTTTGAAACACTTAATTCAACTATTTCTTCTCAAAATTTGCCTATTTATTACTCCATCCTTTATTATTATTTGTCCAATAATAATTTATTGGACATGATCCTTTATTATTATTTGTCCAATAAAGAAAAAATCCAAAGATAATTTATTATATATATATATATTATCCTTATCACTATTTTAGTGTACTATTTAATCATTTACATAGCTTGAAAGAAAACATTTTAAAATCCTACAGTAATAATAAAATGGGTATATTGTCTACCCGCAGTAGACTTGAGGTAAATGTTAGTAGTAATAAAATAGGTATATATTGCAGACCAACAATAGACTTGTTGTATGTGAGAGTTAATCGAAGTTCAATCATCATCAATCAACATTATAAATATTTAATCACAATTAACAACTTCATTAATGAGATGTCACGAAATTATGGTTAACAAATATTGGCCAGAAAATTTTGAGTTTTTTGATTGGTATCTGGTGAAGAAGAAAGGAGATTAGCATATGATTTGTTGGGTTAAAAAGTTAGAGGAATGAAGGGTTTATTTGGAAATTTCGAGTCAAACGGGTATGAGTTTTCGCACTTATATAAATACACATTAATTATGAATTGTATTCAACAATATTATTATATATTTGTGGACAAAATTATAAATGCACATTAATTTCAATAATTACATTCATATGAGTATATATTTAAGAAAAATGTTATAGATATAAAACCCATAATTCAAGGCTTCTGTTAGTCAAATACAAATGCCCATAAAATATTGATAGACTTTTATGCCTTTATTTAATTAAATATTAATTCTCTGATTATTTGTAATATAAATCAATTGGGCATGTAAACAAATATTTGGTTGGATATGTACTATCAGTTGGATAGTTGTAATATATACACACCCAATTTCATAACATTTAAAATAAATAATTTGTAATACCCCTAATGTGCTTCGAAATGCCCCATAAGAGTATTTCTTGAATATCTCAAAAATCGTGCATGATTTCAAAAATCTAACTTCATATTCTTGTTTAGGGAGAAAAATTCTGTGGGAATAAGGTAGCCCCCTAATTTTAGAAGACCCGTAGCGAAAAATAATTTTCTCAACGGGGGCACAAAACAGTGCACATCCGCGTCCCAGGCACATTGCGGCTTGGGCATGGATTGGTGCAGTTTTTTCCCCTGTTTTGCTTGTTTCATCTAAGGGCATTTGGATAATAACCCAATACCCATTTAAAACCTCAATTTGCAACCATTTTTCAACTTCAAACTCTCAAGAAACCCTCTCAAGACCTCTAAAAAACCTCAACCGATACTCCATTCAATCTCAAGAATCTCAAGCACAAGTTTTGGAATTCAAGAACACAAGTCAAGCCTCAAGTCCACCTCAATTCAATTTCAAGAAATTTCAAGGTTTAAGGTATGTGGGTTTCATTCATGGGTTCCTTCCACCCATGAAGCCGAACCTCCCCTCCTTATCAAATTTCATGATTTTAATGTTGAATACTTTATGGGTAAACATTATTATGTAATGTAAGTATGATTGGAGTTGGATTCTTCAAGTATTGATTAAGTATGCATGAATATCTATTTAAGCTTTTTTTATGAGTTGATTTATGCTTATTGAGGCTATGTATGACATTAACTATGAAATAATAAGTGATGGTGAAGTTTTAAGATGAATTTCATGACACCCAAATGAGGGTTTTACTACTATGTTAGTGAGTTGATTTTGAATGATTTCAAATAAATTGATTTTACACCTTCTTGACCTATACTCCTAAGTTGCATGATTTTAAGCATGTGTATACATACCCACCATGTTTGATCAAGTTTGCATGATTATAAATCTTATGTTAATGAAAGACTATGGCCACATTTGCAAGACAAGTATTTTATGATAAGTTATGAGCTCCCAAACATGTGTTGAACTCATGAAAGGTTCCTATAATCTACAAGTGACTTATTAATCTCTTATACTGTGTTTTATGCTTTTGTGAATTGTGAAGCCTACTAGAAGGGGTTATAAACTATGTTGTATGCCTCACCCTCTAGTACAAGCCAAATGTCTACATGAAGGGGTTATGAACTATGTTGTGTGCCTCACTCTTATGTATGAATTGATGCTATGCAACATCTTATGCTTAGACGAAAGGGTTATGATCTATGCTATACCTCCACCATCATGTACTAACCAATACTACTAGAAGGGGTTATGACCTACTATATTCCTCTCCCTCTAGTATAAGGTATTTGGATGAGCTATTCATGTCACTTTATTATGTTGAACAAGTTATGTAAGTATGATTATTCTCAAGAATGTTTACACCTAAACATTGATTATACATGTCATATTGAGCTCATGTCTATTGATTAAGATTATGCATAGTGATTATACGCTTATAATCCTTGTTGCATTGCACCCCGCATACTTAGTGCATTGCAAGGACTAACGCATACTCTATGCCTACATAATATCACCATATAAAAACCAGAGCTTCTATTAATCTTCCTTCTCCACGTGGCTAGCTGGATCGTTGAAGCTAGTCGTTAGTGAGTCCTAATATCAGAGGACAATATCTATTTTTTTCATGCCTATATTAAGACTTTAGCTATATTTTTGGATACTTATCTATGAGGGTGAGCCTGGGAGATGTCTTGGCCCCCGCCCTATCTACTAGTAGAGGTGTCATTGGATATTATGTTAGTTTGTGTTGATGAGCTTATCTCCTATTATGCTTATGCTATCATGAAAGACTCCCTCAGTCCTGCTTTTTGTATGTTTCATATTACTTATTTGTTATGTTATTTTTCTTCCACAACCAAGGATATGTATATGATATGCTAAGAGGCTTGTTTGGGGTTCCTTCGGGTTTTTCCATTTGCTGTGTCATGTCTAGGACCTTGGCAAGGCTCGTGACAAACTTGGTACTAGAGCACTAGGTTGTTAGTGGCCCTCGGGAATCCAACACACCATGTCAAGTAGAGTCTTATTCATGGTTATGAAGCACATCACAACTATGAATAAGAGGCTATGAGGCATTTTAGGAAATGTTTCACTTCTTCATGATCTATGTCATGCTCTAGATGTAAAGATGAGGCTTTCTCCCCTAACGAACACTCTTTTTCTATTTTAGATCATGCCACTACCAAGAGGAAGACCATAGAGAACCCGCACACCCAAGGAGGGTTTGGCTCACCGCTCCTCAAGGAGAAGGGGCTACATAAGTTGAATTCTGGAATACCATCACTATGTTGGCACATGCATTGACCAATCAATTGAATCAAGGGGCCCAAGCTCCTCATACCCCTACTCTAGCCTCAAGGGTGAGGGACTTTGCAAGGATGAACCCTCTAGAGTTCCATGGCTCCAAACCGGAAGAGGATCCTCAAGAGTTTATTGATGAGGTGTATAATGAAAAATCCCAAAAAGTACCCGAAAATATGCTTTGAAAGTGCCTGAAATCGTAATTTCTATATATCTCAAAATTCGTGTGTGATATCGAAAATTCAACTTCATATTCTTGATCATGGGACAAAATTGAGTGGGAAATGGGTCTAACCCCGATTTTAGAGTGACTGAATCACAATTTCATTTTTCCAAGAATGCAATTTCTAGAGGGGGTTCGCACCCTTGGTGGGATGCGCCTTGGGAACACCTAAGTGTTAAATTTGCCCAGTTTTTGTATTTTGGTCTAAGGCTTTTGGGTCTTGGGCCTAAGCCTTCCCATGCATAAAAATACTTATACTTAGCCATATTTCACCTTCATATCATACAAGATATTTCCAACGTATCTTGCATTAGGGTATTATCACGTGTTGGTGGGTTGATTTACTTCAAGTTTTCTTGCATGATTTCACTTTTGAATTACATGATTTTACCCTAGCATTGCACACCCACCAAGTGTTTGATAAAATATCTTGTTAAGAATTCTTGAGTTATTGATGATCTATTACATGGCTTATGAGTCAATTGGCTTTATGAGGATGAAAGAAATGTATATATGTGTTTAAATCATGTAAAACACCTATGGAATTGCAAGTGAATTATTGGGCTCTCATGTTTGTTGTGTTCTTGGGAACATGACGTGTTCTTTCTTAATACTTTGATGTGATGGTTTGATGAGCTTATAGGTACCCCTATCTAAAAGATTATATTGTAAGGTAGGGATAATATACGTAAAAGGCCATACTGTAAGGTAGAGTAACTCATGGTTGCTACATAAAAGATTATATCCTAAGGTAGGGACAACCTATAGAGAAAGACATACCGTAAGGTAGAGTAACTCGTGGTTCCTATTTAAAAGATTATATCATAAGGTATGGACAATCTATTGAAAAGGCCATATCATAAGGTAGAATGACTCATGGTTCCTACTTAAAAGATTATATCATAAGGTATGGACAATCTATTGAAAAGGCCATATCATAAGGTAGAATGACTCATGGTTCCTACTTAAAAGATTATATCATAAGGTAGAGATAACCTACCAAAAAAAACATGCCGTAAGGTAGGATCTCTCTTGCCGATAAGATCATATCGGAAGGTAAGTACACCCACTTTCATACCAAAGAGATTATGTCATAAGGTAAGGGTACTTAAGGACTTCTACCGATGAGGCCATGCCATAAGGTAGAATCAATCATGAGTCTTACTAAAATAATTGTATGTAAGGTAAGAGGCATTTCATACTATCTACCCAAAGGACTATGTTGTAAAGTAGCGGTATCGGCAAGACTCTCCGAAAAAGGCTATACCATAAGGCGAGTGGGTAACTACTTGGCCATTCTCAAGCATGTGTGTGAAAAGGTTGAGCATACTTATAATACTCCACATTGAGTTTACATTTCTTGATTATAACTAAGCATGTTTTACTTCAAGAATTGATCATGTATGCCATATTGATATTATACTATCTCTTGCTTATGCTTATGCATTTTGACTATGTTGCCTATCTCTTGTTGCATTGCATTTTACATACTTAGTACATTCGAACATGCTAATACATACTCTATACCTACATGATATTACCATGTAGGAACTGGAGCTCTTGTTAATTCCCATCCACATGGCTAGATGGATTGTTCAAGTTAGCTTTTGGAGAGTCCTCAGTGTTAAATTTGCCCGATTTTTGTATTCTGGTCCAAGGATTTTTGGGTCTTGGGCTTAAGTCTACCCATGCGTAAAAATATCTATACTTAGCCATATTTCACCTTCATATCATATAAGACATTCCCTAAAACCCGCTCAAACACTTAGACTAATATTTCACCCAAAATTCAATTGCCAAAACTCATCCGGATCTTAAGGATTTCACTCAAGCTTCAAGTCTCCATTTCTAATCTTCATCAAGTAATTCTCCAAAGTCAAGGTATATAGATTTCAACTATTGGGTCATTTCACCTATGGTGCCCAAGCTTCCTCTTTACATAAATTTCATGTTTATAAGTTGATTTATTTATGGGTTTTACTTACTATGTATTTGACTATGAACTATGTTAGGATTTCATAAATGTGTGACTACTTGAGCATATTTTGAGCTATGAATCTAGTATCTATTTTGAGATTTGATGAAGGGTTTCAATGTATATTGTATGAGGGTATTACCAAGTGTTGGTGGGTTGATTTACTTCAAGTTTTCTTGCATGATTCCACTCTTGAATTACATGGTTTTACACTAGCATTGCACACATACCAAGTTTTTGATAAAATGTCTTGTTAAGAATTCTTGAGTTATTGATGATCTATTATATGGGTTATTAGTTAATTAGCTTTATGATGATGAAAGGAATGTATATATATGTTTAAATCATGTAAAGCACCTATAGCATTGCAAGTGAATTGTTGGGCTCTCATGTTTGTTGAGTTCTTGGGAAAATAAGAAGTTCTTTCTTGATACTTTATGTGATGGTTTTATCAGCTAATAGGAACCCTTACCTAAAAGACTATATCGTAAGGTAGGGATAATCTACAGAAAAGGCCATACCATAAGGTAGAGTAACTCACGGTTCCTACTTAAAAGATTATATCATAAGGTAGGGACAATATACCAAAAAGGCCATACCATAAGGTAGAGTAACTCACGGTTCCTACTTAAAAGATTATATCATAAGGTAGGGACAATATACCAAAAAGGCCATACCATAAGGTAGAGTAACTCATCGTTCCTACTTAAAAGATTATATCATAAGGTAGGGACAATCTATTGGAAAAGCCATACCGTAAGGTAGAATGACTCATGGTTCCTACTTAAAAGATTATATCTGAAGGTAGGGATAACCTACTAAAAAGGACATACCGTAAGGTAGGATTTCTCTTGCCGATAAGGTCATATTGTAAGGTAAGTATACCTACCTTCTTACTGAAGAGATTATGCCGTAAGGTAAGGATACATAAGGTCTTCTACCGATGTGGCCATGCCTTTAGGTAGAATCAATCATGACTCTTATCGAAAGGGTTGTATTGTATGGTAAGGGGCATCTTATACTACCTACCTAAAGGACTATGTCGTAAAGTAGGGTTATCGACAACACTCTCTGAAAAGGGCTATACCGTAAGGTGAGTGGCTAACTACTTGGCCATTCTCAAATATGTTTGTGTAAGGGTTAAGCATACTTATACTCTACATTGAGTTTATATTTCTTGATTATGACTAAGCATATTTTACTTGAAGCATTAATTATGCATGCCATATTGATATTATACTATCTCTTGCTTATGCGTATGCATTTTGACTATGTTGCCTATCTCTTGTTACATTGCATTCTACATACTTTGTACATTCAAACGTATTAACATATACTTTATTCCTACATGATGTTACCATGTAAGAACCAAAGGTCCTATTGATTCCCCTCCACGTGGCTAGACAGATTGTTCAAGTTAGCTTTTGGTGAGTCCTCATGTACGGGGATAATATCTATCTTCTCTCATGCTTCATGTCCGAGGACAATATCTATCTTCTCTCATGCTTATTTTTAGACTATATCTTGTATATTTGGATTACCCATTGTCATTATTATGAGGGTGAGCCCGATTTCTTGTCTTAGTCCCCGCTAAGTTCTATGTTCAGAGGTATTGTTGGACAAGTATGTAATGATGCTATAAGCTTAACCCTCATTGACTCTCTTGATATTTTATGAGATGAAGGTTTTACCTTAGTCTCTATGCCCTTATTTCTACTCTTTTATTGTTGTTTAATTGCTTCCATGACCAAGGACGTGTAATGATATGTTAAGAGACTTTTTTGGGGTTCCTTCGAGTTCCCCATGCACCATGTCACATCTAGGCACTAGTTTGGGTCATGACATATAAGGTGCCTACAATTATAGTGGTGAGTTCATAAGAGAAGGCGATGCTTACAGCTTATCAACTCAATAGTGTTGCCTAAATTTGGTTTGCTCAATAGAGGTTGGAGAGGGGGAACAATGACCCTATCCCATGGGAGGAAATCAAGGCAGCCTTCCTCAATCACTTCTTCCCCATTGAGTTGAGAGAGGCCAAGATGATAGAATTCATGAATCTCAAGTAAGGCTTTATGAGTATAAGGGAGTATTCCCTCAAATTCAACAAACTCTCAAAGTATGCTCCTCACTTGGTTGTATATCCTAGGGCAAGAATAAATAAGTTTGTGTCGAGGGTGTCCAATTTGGTGAATGAGGAATGTTGCACCACTATGCTTGTAGGTGACATGGACTTTTCTCGACTTATGGCCTACGGTGAACAACTTAAGGGGGATAAGATCAGCAAGAGGAGATGTGGGGAGTCCAAGAGGGCTCCGTTTAATGGTGGATTCCAAGGTGCTAAGGGTGGCAATTTCCAACAAGATCGCAAATTTCAAGGCCAAGGGTCCTCTAGTGCTCTAAACAAGAGGTTTGCTAATGATGTGGTGCCTAACCTAAGGTTCCAAGGTGGTGAGGTTGGGGCAAGTTTTCAGGATGCCTAAGATGTGGAAAAAATCATAATAGCAAGTGCTTGAGGGATTCAAATGCTTGCTATGGGTGTGGGAGGGTAGGCCATAAGCTTATTAATTGCCCTTATGCTCAAAATAAGGGCAAGGATGGCCGTCCTCAAGGACAAGATGATTATGTTGATCAAAGGGCTCATGGTGGCTAACAAGGGGGTTCTCCACATCACAATCGGTTTTATGCTCTTCAAGGAAGGCCAGGAGTGGATGAGGTGACCGATGTTGTTACCAGTATTTTAAAATATTTTTAATTATGATGTATCTGGTTTATTAGATTCGGCTGCCACTCTTTCCTTCATTGCTCCTTTTGTTGTTGTTAAGCTCCATGTGTGCTCCAAATTGTTGTGTAAACCCTATGCGGTGTCTATCCCCATTGGTCAGTCCATTGTTGCTAGAAAGGTCTGTAGGGGTTGTCCCATGTCTATATTGCATAAAGTCTTGCCTTGTAATTTTGTTGAACTTGACATGGTAGATTTTGACATTATTCTTGGGATGGATTAGTTATATGTATATCATGCTTCCATTGATTGTAGGACCTGTAACGTTAGGTTCCAAATTCCTAATGAGCTTGCCTTTGAGTGGGAAGGTCTTGATTCAGTAGTTAAGGGTAGATTTATCTCTTGTATTAAAGGCTGGAAACTGATTTCTAAGGGTTGCATTTACCATCTTGTAAGGGTTAGGAATTATAAGTTTAAAGTCCTTCCTATTGAGTCAGTTCCGGTAGTCAATGTGTTTCTTGATGTCTTTCCCGATGAGCTTCCCGATGTTCCTCACGAAAGAGAAACAGACTTTGGTATAGACCTCCTTACTGTATGGCCCCAATAGAATTAAAAGAGTTGAAGGACCAATTGAAAGATTTGTTGGAGAAGTGTTTTATAATGCCTAGCGAGTTACCTTGGGATGCACCAGTGTTGTTTGTAAGAAAGAAAAATGGCTCACTTAGAATGTGTATCGACTACTGATAACTCAATAAGGTCACTATAAAGAACAAGTATCCTCTACCAAGGATAGATGACCTATTTGATCAACTAGAAGGGGCTAGTCATTTTTCTAAGATTGATCTTCGGTCTGGATACCACCAAGTAAGGGTGAAAGAATGTGACTTTCCCAAAATGGCTTTCCGGACTAGGTATAGGCATTTTGAAATTATGGTGATGTCATTTGGTTTAACTAATGCACCAGCGGTATTTATGGATCTCATGAAGAGGGTTTTTAACCCTACCTTGATATATTTGTGATAGTCTTCATAGATGACATATTGATTTATCCCCAAAGTGAAGAAGAGTACGTCAATCATTTGAGGGTGGTGTTGCAAATTTGAGGGATGAGAAGTTGTTTGCTAAATTTGATAAATGTGAATTTTGATTCAAAGAGGTTGCATTCCTAGGGTATGTGGTGTGGGGTGATGGAATCAAGGTGGACCCTAAGAAGACGAAAGTGATAAGAAATTGGCCTTGGCCCTTGACTCCGACAGATATTAGGAGTTTCTTAGGTTTAGCGGGGTACTACAGGAGATTTATGAATGGTTTCTCTTCAATTGCTTCCTTTATGACAAAATTGACACAAAAGAAGGAAAAATTTATTTCGATCGATAAGTATGAAAGAAGTTTTCAAATTTTAAAAGACAAGCTTATCTCTGCTCCTATTTTGGCTTTATCGGAAGGGTTAGAATGGTTTGTGGTTTATTGTGATGCCTTAAGAATTGGTTTAGGGTGTGTATTGATACAAAATGGCAATGTTATAGCATATACTTCTCGGCGACTAAAAGTGCATGAGCATAATTATCCCACCTATGATCTTGAATTAGCGGCCGTGATATCTGCTTTGAAAATATGGCGTCATTATTTATATGGGGTTCATGTAGATGTATTTACCAACCACAAGAGTCTCCAATATGTGTTCACACAAAGGGATCTTAATTTGAGA
>DF366060.1:0-11137 GCA_000787875.1 Solanum virginianum
TATCGGCCTTATCGGCCCATATTTGCATACGATATTCTGTTGGATCTGTTGAACTCTGTTGGCATCTTCTGACATGCAGGTCATTTTCGGATAATCTGAGAAATATATGTAAGTCTGTCTAGAAATTTTCTTAAGAATTTGTAAACATGTTTGATCGAATTTGTGATTGAGTTTGATATTTGTGGTAGCATAAGCCGTCTGTTTGGAGTCTGTCTTCGAGATTTGCATCTGGGTACCCAATTCGGGCACTAGTCATGGCCCAGGGGTTGGGTCGTGACAAATGTCACACTTGAGAAAAAGTCTTTGCTACGTAATATAGTATGCGTTGTAGAGCAAATAATGTCTACGTCCTCGGATACTTCCACTACAACGGAAATATTATAAGAGTAATATAAACTTTAAATTATGCAAAACTCTACTTAAGTAAGTAACTTAATTTTCTTGTTCTATCTTTAACTAGCAAGGAGGGTCTCTCTATTTATAGTGTATGTGAGCACTCTATTCTTCATATTTTATCGATGTGGGATATTGGAATACTTCACAAGGCTTTGACACTCCTTTACTTTTCTTCTTTCTTCAAATCTTCTTTTCCATGTGGGATGTTGTGAAGTCCACATTTCCATAACAAGAAGAACAAAAAATTCCACAAAAATAGAAAAAAAAAATTCAAAAAATTGTCCAAAAAAAAAAAAGTACCTAAAAAATAGGAAAAAAAACATTAGAAAAAAAAAACCTACTTCCAAAAGACAAAAAAAAATCCAAAAAAAAGGAAAATTTTTTCAAAAAACACATCCAAATAAATAACCCAAAAAATAGCAAAAATACAATGTAAGAAACAAATGACTTTACTCCCAATTTTTTTTAAAATAAAATAGGTTTGTTTTAAAAAACTTCTATTCATAATCAAGGAAATAAATAATATTCTACTTAAAATAGAAAAAAATATACATAAAAAAAACTTATGTATAGATAAACCATAGAGTGAATTGATTTTTTTATTCATTTTTTGTTTGTATATAAAAATAAAAGATAATCATAATTATTCTTCATCATCTTTCTTTATTTTAACATTAAATAATATATAATTTTTTTATTTGCAGTATAATTTAGAGTGATTCTCAACAATTGATTTGTTCTGACTTGGAAAACTGATAATAAAGGATCAAACGGTAGACTTCTTTTTATTATTTAATTTTTTATTTGTTTAGTTTCAAGATTCACTTTTGGATTGTGGTTTCTTTATATTTAGAATTTGCTTTTGATTATGATTTCTTTGTATTTAGAATTCACTTTTGATTAGGATCTCTTTATATTTAAAATTCACTTTTGATTTAGGACTATTTGATGCAAATAATTAAGTAAAATTTTGACTATCAGGTGCATTATGTATATATAAATTCACTTTTGATTTAGGACTATTTGATGCAAATAATTAAGTAAAATTTTGACTATCAGGTATTTTGTTAATAAAGAATATAATATAACAAATTTTAAAGAAAAAAATTCAATAAAATTATGTCGGAAACATGAAACTACTCTTTTTATATTTAGGAATCTTTTGCTACATTAAATTTTAATTAGATAATTATTTAACTTCTAATTATTCCACTCTATATTATTACTTTATGTATTCAAAAACTATTAATATATCTATATTATAAGTAATTAAATTAATTTTTTCATCTTTGTCGTTTTACAATCGACTAAACTATTGCAGCAAACTAATAGTATTTATTTAAATTTTTTACATGAATATTGTATTTATCTAATAGCAAGTACTATTTATGTATAATTTTTAAATTGATATATATATATATATATATATACTATATTAAAAGTGTGAAGGTCATTAATAATGTTGTTTGAACTTTTTGCCCCTCATTAAAAAACTTCGCTTTAGACAAAAATGTCTCTTCACCATTTTCCTTCAATTATTATACTATTGTTTTAATTATATTAAATATTGACTATTATAAATATAATAAATTTAAACTGAGAAGATTTTCTTATTATGATTAAATTCTTATTAAGGAATCTTTTCCTAACTAAAATAGAGTAGATTCAAAAAAGAAAAATCATGAAAAAAAATTTTTTTTGAAGAATATTTATATAGACAACTAACAAATATCTATTGACAACGCTTTACCAATTGAAAGCCAAAAACTTGAGTATACATAATTTATAGTCAATAATATCTAAGTCAATATCACTGTAAAATTAATTATATAGCGCTCAAAAACAAGGAACGTATATATTTTCTACTCTAAAATAATAATATAATTATACAGCACTCACTTTTTTAGTTTCATATTCTTTTCCCTTTCTTTTCACTTTTTGAATTTAAAGAAAATAATATTAATTATTATACCAGCTTAACTTACTTCATTCAAATTATATTATGACCTTAGATTAATTAGTTGAGTCTAATAAATTTCCATCATTTAAAAATTTCTCTTATTTTGTAACTAACATCTCTGTCTATTGACAAATTTTATCTATTCAGGTAAGTAATATCTTAAGTAAGGTAATATTTGTTCATCTAATAATTTTTTTATATAAATTTATATACTATTATTATTTAGATAGTCAAAAATTTATTTTAGATAACTTTGCAATGGATTTTGAGAATGACTTGATCAATGAAGTTGTGTCAATTAATACTTTAAAAGGATACGATTATTATAGGATAATAAAATAGACCAATAAAACAATATAAAAGAGGCACCAATGAAGGCACTCGAAAGACTTTAACATTTGTTGACGAAGAGGTAATATTTTTTTTATTTTTTTTATTTTTTATATTTTAACATTACATATATATTTTAGTCGTTGATGATTAATTTTTTTTAACAGGGCACAAAAGTTAATGCTACACTTTTTAAACATCATGTTGTAAAATGAGACGAAAAATTGCAACAAGACGAAGTTTATTACATCATAAATGGACGATAATAATTATAATCCAAATTTTCTATCAATAAAATCGTCTTTTCACCAATTTTTTAAAAATTATTATTTAATTATATTTATAATATTAACTTTTAAACTATATGAAAAGAAGTGAAAAAAATAAGGATTTCCTAACCGTGGAAAGACTCCTAAATCTTCCTTATTTGATAGACTTTTACGTCTTTCTTATTTGAATCAAGAACTCTGTGGCCGCTAAAAAAAGTATATTCTTATGATAATATTAAGAATTTTTAAATATTTATAATATTTAATTTAATAATATTGATGTGACACATACGTACAACGCATGCACGGTAATGATAATAATATATTATTAAAAGTGGGAAGGTCCCAAGTCTAAAGTTGGATGATGGTTTCCCGTGATTTCATAATGTATGGTATGGTACTGTATTGGACAATACCATACAACATTTGGATAGATTGTATGGTTTAGTATTGTTTAATGATAATTTTGTTGTTGATTTGATTGTATAGTATTGTATCATAATAGATAAATTTACAAAAATACCCTTAAAACTATATTTTTTTTAAAAAAAAAACCAGCCAAAAAGGCCCAATTCTATTATATTTACGAGACACCTGGCCAACATTCAGACCAAAAACAAAAATAAAGAAAAAAAGGAAACAAACAAAACCAGCTAGAAACATCTAGAAAAAAAAAATCTCATCTTCATCTTCTTCTCAAACATCCGGAAAAAATCTCATCTTCTTCTCAAATTCTTGATGTGAATCCATGGAGCTCAATCACAACCATCTGGGTAAGCTTACTACGCCTAGAATTTACTGAAAATTTTCAAGCATTTGGCTACAAATTAGCGGTGTACAATCGATGTCTAAACCAATCTATGAACAGAAGATCTTTCATTACATGTACATCACAAGTGCTTACGGGTTTTCACAAGGAATTGTCTATGTAGAACAACAAGCTTGTTACAGATGTGGTGGCTAACATTGACCAGGTAATACTCCAATATCGTTTGTTCGTTTCAAGTCTTGTAACTATCTTTTAAAATGGATAAATCTGGATAGATACCCAAATAACTTACCTATTTTGCCACGTTCAGATTAGCCCCTCTATTTCCTTGGATGCTTTTGTTAGTATACAACAACCAGCTTTTGTAGGGATTAGTTGCCTTGTCTTTCACTATGTTAAAGGGAGTGCCCTTCTGCAACTCTCCACATTAACAATTTTTTTTTACTTGTGGTGGAGGAAGTGGAAGTAAACTTATGATAAGAAGGATCTGTGAGGGGATTTTATCTATCTATTGAAATAACAATTTCATATTCTATCCCTTATTCAAGAAAAATTCAACTAAAAAATTTCAACTTTACTTTTTCCCCCCAAAATATACTCATTATATATGACTCAATGACCAATTCTTTGTCCATGAAAAGACAAAAAATTTAATCTTTTAGCCTATACATATTTCAAACACTGTAAATATCTACTTTCTTGTGTTGTTTATCAATTATGATTCAGGGTAACTTACCTTAACATGTTAAGAGGAAATATATATGTCAAAATGTTAAAGTAACCAGCTCGGAACTAACGTCATAAGGAACCCAACACGAAGAGGGACTAACCTGGATTTTGATACATATTTTTTGGTCAGTATGCCTGAAATTCAGATGTTTCACATAGTAAAGTTATGAGTGAAATGCAGTATGCTTGACATTAATGCCACTCTACTGGAACAGAACTACATTGAAACAACATCTAATTATATCTATATTTTTTTATCCTGCTTAAGAAATTGAATAGGCAGAAAATGTTGCAGATATAGTTACAAATGTTAAAAGAAAAAGTTTAATGAACAATCCAAGATTATCTAATTTTTGTCGTTGATTGGTTATGTCTAGAAGTATCAAACACACTGTTTTAGATGCCATATTTTGCTGTTTCTTTAAACTTGAGCAAGTATTTGTCGCATTCTGTGAGGTGGTATCCATAATGGATGTTCTTTTGACAATTCCACGACTCTTGTCATCTGTAAAACCTCAAATTGACTATGTAAAGGAAAAATGATGTTTGGTTCCAGCCATTTCAAATTTTATTAAGATCTCAATGAGTTGTAGTTCAATTTCTTTTTGAATGGAAAATTAAGTAAACACATTCTTGGTAAAGTCAAAATTTCAGTAACATCAACAAGTTTGGACGTACTGCTTGACCTTACATGGTATTCTCGACTTACCCAGGCAACATTGGATGAGTTTTTATATGAACTGGCAGGGGACGCTGTTGTAGCCCATATACCACTTCAACCTGCTGCAGAAAGTAAGAGGTAACTTTTATATTATTTTTCTCAGTTTCTTAGTAGGAAGTCGGACGTATTGTTATCCCATTCCTGGAGTATTAATACAATTCTTGTATTTTTGTATCCTTAGATTTTTATTCCTAGTTACTTCTTTAGCCTCGATTATTGTTTGATCTTGTTGTTGTTTCTGGGTTGCTACTGCCTTCGTTTACATCTTTCTTTGAGTTGAAGATCTATCAAAAACAGTCTTTCTACCTTCTTAAGGTAGCGATAAGGTCTCCGTATACTTTACCTTCTCAAAGATCCCACTCGTTAGATTAGACTGAGTTTTTTTTTTTGTTGTTGTTGTGAGTGCCTACAAGAAGCTTGTGGTGCCTAAATTGCACTTGTTGCTTTTCTCCCTCGGTGGAATTATCTACATCTTGCTCAATTAAGTCTGTAAAACTTCAGGTCTCTTCCAGCAATTAAAGGAAACTTCAGTTAGATGCCTCGCACTTTCGCCTCCAAAGACAAATGCCATAGCTGACCATTCAGTATGTGCGTCAAAATCTGGTGAACTCGTAGTGGTATTGCACCGACACTTTAGGCTTTTCCATTGAGAGTTGTCCATCAGACTGCAAGTTGATATCGAAATTCAAATTGATCCTATTCCATCGACATCAAAATAACTTTTCCAAGTTGTATACCAAAACAGCAAGTTAACAGCACCATTGAATTCAAAACTATCAAAAACAAAAGCCAATTCTATATTACATAGCTATGAATTTTTCACTTCAGATTGATTTCGAAAGTAGGAGTTGCTTTATTCTAAAACTCTTGAGATGCAAAGCCGATATCGCCCTTACTCAATTAAGTCTGTAAAACTTCAGGTCTCTCCAGAGTTGTCCCTTTTAAAGGAAACTTCAGAACTGTTAAACAAGTTTTTTTTTTCACATCAAAGAATCCAACTCCAGCTTCAATCATCAGACAATTGATAACACTAAACTAGATAAATCTCTAAACACCATTACCAACTCTTCAATTGCATGTCACAGTCCATTACTAAACATGAATTAATCACACAAACACATAACAGAATAACTCCAGTGAAGATGTACAAAAAAATAAAGATGTTAAGTCAATTCGCATTCATTAAAAGGATAATATTGTATTAACTAGAAACGCATAACAGAGTAACTTCTATTAATAAAATATTCAAAACAGAATAACTCCTATTAATAAAATATTCAAAGTGTTCATAAAAGAAGCAACACTTAAAATTTAAATAACATTATTCTAAATTTAATTGTCTTCTCCCATCATTTCTAATAAAAGATCTTTGTGGGCCTCTTTCGGGCATCCTATTAGAGTGCGACATGCGTTTGTATTTTGGCAAAGAAATATGTAAGATTTTGTATTCACACGAGATTCCAAATTCATCTCTGCCAACATATTCCATATCTCGCTCTCAAAAATAGGTAGAGCGGAGCAGATATAGTTACAAATGTTAAAAGAAAAAGTTTAATGAACAATCCAAGATTATCTAATTTTTGTCGTTGATTGGTTATGTCTAGAAGTATCAAACACACTGTTTTAGATGCCATGCATAATCAGTTGCTTCACTTTGCTCACCCTGTCCATATTCGTCAATATCTTTCAAAGAGGCAGCATACCTATGAATCATTTCATCTACCTCATCAATAGTCAATGGATCAACATTTGATTTTTTCAGATTCTTATTAACACTCCTTTTTAGCATTTCTAGGCCAGTCTCAGCATGCTTTCCATTGGCTCTGTCCTTCCCATATAACATCATCAACTTTTCATAATTTCGGCATGGCTTCGCCTTTAAATCTGCAGCTGCAGGCGTAGTGTGTGTGTGTGTATATATATAAACACAATGAATATTATAATAAGAAAAAGAAAACACATATCTGAAAACTACAATAAATATAAATTTACCTGAATTAACTGATCCCATACGTCAGGTTCAGCAATAAACATGTTTGTGATGGGATCCCATGCAAATCCACTCAGTCCACTCTTCTGGAATATGTCATAGTATCTGCCGAAGTTTTTTTAATTGTTTTCATTCGGTTGTGAATTTTCTCCTTGTTAATAGCTTTGTGGGGAAATTTTGATTTTAGCTCCTTCAGTATGTTATCCATTGCATGTGTATGTAGAGAAAGTTCCGCCAACTCTGTGTCCAAGTGAATTCTCTTGACAGTATGCATCAATTGAAGTGTCATCCATTGCATTTGTCCAAACACATATAGAGCTATCTGGAGCCTTTAGATCACTTGAGGTAAATTCCTTTGCGTCTTTCGCCATATCAACTACTTACTCAAGCCAAATATTCACAAGATTAAGAAAAAAAATATTGTTACACATCAATATTGATAAAAGTTACTATAAATTAAAGTAAATGCACTAAACATAATATTTATAATAAAAATATATAAATCATGGAATTGTCATCAAATAACATCAAGTAAAAAAATGTGACACAAATAATCACTATAGTTTTTCCACTATAAAACTAATGTTGATAATTAATCCACATGGCAGCTGCGATGCCATCTCGAATCAACTCTCCTTTTCTATATTCCTCATTATTCTCCCTATAATTTGAATGTTCCTCATGCACAGTATTATCATTAATAAGCTCTGCATTAACTTGAGTGAGTAACTCATCATTTGGATCTACGCCTCTTAAGTAGTTGTGCAAAATACAACATGCATATATGATAAGCTTTTGAGTTTCAATGCAATATAATGATTCCGTTGAACTAGAAATTATAGGAAATCTCTTTTTAAGAAATCCAAATGCTCTTTCGATAGCATTACGCAAAGAAGCATGTCTCAAATTAAATAATTCACGAGAATTTCGAGGTGGATTTCTTGAATACTCTTTCAAGTGGTATCTCACTCCCCGATAAGATGTAATAAGTCCACTTCTCAACATGAGTCCAGCATCTACAAGGTAGAATTTTCCTAAACATTACAAAATAAAAAAGAGTTAACTATATAATTTATCATATTATAACTAACTCTAAATATATAATATGTACCTTCTGGAATTTTTAGTGGGTCTTGTCTATTTAGTGCTTTTTTCATAATTCTTGAATTAGATGCTGTACCTTCCCACCCAGCTAACACATATGTAAATTTTAAATCAAATGTACATGCAGCTAATACATTTTGTGTTGGATAATCTTTCCTCCCACGATATCTCGGTGCTTCACTTTGTGAAACTTTAACACGTATGTGTGTTCCATCAATTGCACCAATACAATCCGGATATTATAATAATTAATTAACAATGTAATCTTGACATTCGTTTAAATATAAATAGTTAAGTGATCACTTAACCTTAAAATATGGGTAGAAACGTTGGCTACTAGCAATTTCAGGAGGTACTGGGAGCCATCAGGTTGTTTAATAAAGTTCTCATATAACCTCAAGATAGCTCGTAGGACAACATGAAAATGACAACTGACCGACTCTCCAGAGCGTTGAAATATAAAAGATAGCTCACGATTTGTCACATTATGTGCTAACAAATAGAGTGTTTTGGCAGCTTGTTCTTCAACTGTAACTTGAAGTGTTGGTCTAAGACCTTCATCTTTAACTAAGATCTCACATAATCCAGTAAAAGCCGAAGGACTCGTTCTTATTATATTATGACAAACTTCAGTAGAAAAGAGGTGATTCAATAATTTATCTCTAACTTTCTCTCTTTCAAGCTTTATGTCCTGTCTGATCGTGCGTCGATCCATTTCAATTTCATAGGTATAATTTCAAAACCAAATAACTACCAGAACAGCTGCATATGAAGCTATTGAGCTCACTTGTTTCAATATGTAATTAATATCTTGATTATTCTGATCAGCCATCTACAATAGAATTATAAAAAAATGCATCAACTAATTAAATTAGGCATAGACAATAATAAATTTGAATAAGGGCACTTAATTGTCGAGAAAATCTAAAAGATAAAATGTTGACATTGAGCGGATTCTCTAACAATCCAAGTTAGTACCCCATAAGAACTTTTTTCATTCAACATCTCTGGCATATAAATAAGAAGAAACAGAAAAAAAAAAATCAATACTAATGCATAATATCAAGAAATTGCTAAAGCTAGGTGTAGTGGCTATTGAGTTGACTTCCATCTGTGAAGTTACAATTTTAAGAGGATACACCATCAAATTCACCTCCTTTAATCTTTTTTTTCCCACTTCAAACATTTCCTTTTCAAGTTTTCTGCACCAAAAGACCTACCAGTCCTAAAAATTACTCAACTTGAGGAGCACTTTAATGCTTTGCAGTCTCCGACACACTATAAACCCAAAATATCATCCGTTTGGTAGAATGAATAAACTCGCATTGCAAACTTGAAACTGTTGTTAGCCTAAACTTGTAGAATGAAAGAGGAGCTTCTATGTGAACATTTCTAATAGTGGTTTATCCTTAAACAGTCAAAGAACTAGCACTGGTTGATCCAACCTCATATTTTAGGAGTCGTCTGGTGTGAGGTATAAGGTGTAATAACACCAGGATAAAATACAAGATTACTTTATCCAGCCTATGATCGATATTGCTAGGTAATTCTTGGATTATTTATCCCACCATTTATACATTTAATGATGGGACAAGTTATCCCGTATACATGATGAAATAACTTATCCAAGGATAATAAGTTGTTCCCAACTAAACAACCCTAACTGCAAAAGAATTCTATCCTTCTGTAAAAGATGGGCTTTCGAGGGTACAAACCAGTGTGTTAAGAAATATAGGATGGTGCTTAGTCATTGTTCATGAATCCCAGTATGAGCAACTTAGGCTAGCTCCAAGTATATGTCCTTTTCCTCCATTGTATATTTCCCAAATTTCCTAAGTTGACATCTAACAGAAATCATTGTTAGTTTCAAATTTCTCCATTAGTTTTGGTATCTAACTGAAATCATTGTAAATGTTAGAGATTGATTGTCAATACCAAAATATAACAATGCTTGGTGAATTCATAACAAGAACACATTGATAACCCAACTAATTGACCCCTTTCCCGTTAACTTCACTTATTTGGAAAGTTGTATTGTCCTAGAAAGTAAACCTTTTACATGGCCTTTGAATCTTTGGTACATAAATATTTAAAACATAAAAGGAATGACTTGTTGCAGGTACACACACCAAGTTCCACGTCCTAATGCTTGACGCGGGTTTGGAGCATACGATGGAACTCATAAGCATCTCCAACTGCAATTTTGCATAAATTATGGAGAAGATAAGAATTTAGGAGGAAAGCTATTGTAACTTTCTCCTCATTAAATGAGCTTCACAAGCGATTTTAAATTTTTTTTTTGGGGTGGGGGGCGGGTGGGGTAGCAACAAGATACAGGATATGGGAAGGTAAACTGATAACATAGGCAGCTCCGTTGAGACTAAACACTAAAAAGGTGTTTCATTGAGGGTAGGCTTTTTCCACTGTGTTGGAACTGTCAAATGGGTTTTTTGACAGATGTTCTGCTATTGAAGGCTCTGTGGTCCACAAATTTCCTACTACTCAATTCATGTTCGATTATTAGCTAAATTCAAGTTCAAATATTAGCTAAGATTTGATAACTAATGCTACACCGTGACAACTGTTGTGAAAGTCTCAATAATGATTTTACTTTTTAGTACTATATCTCCTTTTATGTGTTAACAAATTCATTTCTGAAGAATAACAAAAACAGCACCAGCGAGCAATAGATATATGAATTTATAAAAGAACCATGAAAAATTGCTTTGCTTTGGCATATGCGGTGGAAGCCGCATATGAATATTTATTCAGATATATTATCCGGCATTATAAAAAAAAGTATAAAAAAATTTATTAACAAATACACATAAATCTCCAATTCATACGAACACTAGAAAATAAAAAGAAC
>DF366060.1:11212-23932 GCA_000787875.1 Solanum virginianum
AGAAAATAAAAAGAACGAACTTTACGAACCTCAAAATTGATATGAGTCAAATCAGTATACGATTGTGCCGCAGATATTAGGGTAAAGTTTAGTACGGAATAAAAGGGTAAATTAGGATTATTAAAAATTACATAAGGGTATAAGTGGAAAAAAAATAAGTGAACAATGAGTCATCACCAATTTGGTGGTAACAAAAATTGAGGGTTTTCATGGTTACAAAATTATGTAATCAAATCATACCATACCATGAAACTAAAGAAACAATCAAAACAAACGCGGTTCTTTCACTAATCACACCATACTATGCCATCATCCAAACAAGTTGTAAATAAAATTACTATAAAATGTCTAATTTATACACACTTGTAAATCTAAATTCATTAAAATAATAAAACTGAAGCGGGTATAACCTTTTCAGATGGCCAGTTTTTAATTTCTTTAATTAATTTGATGTTAAGTGGATGCAGTTGAGTGATGATATGAAAGTTAACTGATTTAATATATTTATTGCTCCAACCTTTTCGATTCCCTTATACTCACTTGTCGAACTCCTACAAATTCCAACGCTATTTATTTTGCTCTATTTGCTCATAGAGGCCTTCCAAAAATATAGCGATAGATTTGAGTGCTTTTTACAGAAACGGTACTTTTTCTACTTTAGTTAGCCTTCTTATATGTTATTTCTTTCAATTAGCTTAGATAATTGAATGGTGATCTTAACATTATTATTTTAATTAAGTTATCACAATGTAATTCTCATTCTCATATTCTAAATGAAATATAACACCTAATTAATTAATTATTACATAATAATAATGCAATCATGAAATTTATGTACTAAATGTGGCTAATGAAGAATCTATTTTAATTTGTAATAAGTAAAAATAATAAAGAGTTGATAAAAGACAGTCACCAACAATATTGTACATTTTCTTTTTTTCATCCAAATTTGTGATGATCTTTTTTACATTTGGTTAGCATGATAATTTGTAAAATTTTCATTATCAATTTGTAATGGTAAGAATGCTTACTAATTCATGTATTTGTATTCTTTATTATTTCATGCATAATCATCTTCTTTTTTTGTTGAGAAATATGTAAATTGTCATAGTTACAAGATGAAATTTCTTCGAATACGAAATTGTAAGTGAATTTTAATTTTTCATATCTTCATCTTTTTGAGTTTCCAAATATAACTTCGTAATTGGTTATTATATTTTCTCATTCTTTAGCGATTTCACATTTAGAGATAAATATAATAAGATTAATCCAAATTTCTATTTATAATTAACTATTTTGAGGATAAACATTTTGAATCCTGCATACAATTAGGTCCATAAAAAAAATAATTAGGTCCTTGATTAATAGTTATAGCTATGTCTTTTTTCGTTGTTTGATAATCATTTATTTTTAAAAAAAATATGTAATCTCAAATGTCTAAAAAATTCAAGCACATTAACTAAACATTACATTGAATTTTATTGTACTAGGATTTGTATTTAATTTTTATATATAGATCCTTTGATGTAGTTTAAGACATATGGTGTATCTTAATTTTTAATATAGTCATGCTCTATTTTCTTTTCTTTTTTTATTATTTTATAGAATTATGTTTCTACACTTATGAGACATTTTGTCTATAGCAAGTCGATTTTTAACAAAATATAATTTAATCAATATAACAATATTTTTTTCTGTATATTTTAGTGTCATATCATTATTTATTATCCCTTTTTTTTCTGTTTGAACTTGTAGTTTTTTTTTTTCTATACATGTTTTCATAGAATTTTAGTCATTCTAACATCTTTATAAAAATTCTCATGGAACACACATGCAAAGCACGTGCCCAAAAACTAATATATCAATATATAGTAAGGAATGTATATAAGTATTCCATAAATGTATACATTATATTGCATCCTTGGAGAGAGCCGTCCATCTACACACTGATCTTTTACATTTTCATAAATTTCACCAATACATAACTAGAAAAAATTGGCATCACCAAAAACGAAGTATGGTGTACCCAAATTGTTACTCCCACTAATATTGTCATGTTTCGCTTTTCGAGAGTTAATTAAACTAAATTTTAAAATTAAATTAATTTAATATTATAAAATTAAAATCTTAACCATTATTGAAACAGTATACAAAAATTAATATAAGTTGCAAGTCTTTTTGTATTCTTAAAATGTTGATCACAACTTAAGTAGTTTGATTTTTAAAAGCAACACGTCAGTGACATGTATTTTGGAAAGGAGGAAGCAGTAATATTGTGGGAATTTTCGATAATCACATAATTTCAATATATCATGGTGAAGTAATAAAAAGGTATATAGTAGGTATACAACATTTATTCTTTTTTTTTTCTAATGCATATATCGGGGTCATTCGAAAAAGAGAAAATTTTATAAATGACAAAAATATAAAGTCTAATTATACTTCATGATTATAGTTTGGGTAAATTACATTTCGTAACTGTAGTTATAGCAGCATTTGTATATTCCACGCAGTGGTCGTATACATTTGTATGATTCGCTATACAATTCATACTTTTTATATAATATTTGTATATTTCGCTGTACAATTCGTGTATAACATTGTATAATTCGCTATACAGTTCAATCATTTGTATATTTCACTATACAACTTGATTTGTGCACAATTTTTGTATAATCACATACAATGTTTGTATATATCACGTGAATTGTACAAAATTCAAATTGTAATTAAAGCTAGATATTTATCACCAAGCATAATTAATTCAAACTATAGCTATATTAGCTAATTAACTAGTATTATTTGCTTAAAAAACTAAGAAAATTTGCATTGGGCAAGAAAGAATGAGACAAGTTTCCATTGTGAGTTGGGTGTGTATTATTGATTTATTTTGTTGGAAAAATAGAATTTGATTGTACAATGTTTTGTAATTAAGTGGATTTTTGCTTTTGTTTAGAAAAAGATAACAAGGACTAAAGAAGAAAGCACCAAAATCAGAATTGTGGTTGTTAAACCAAAAAAAGAGAGAAATAAGGAGTAAAAGAAATGGCTAGTGTCAAGATTGGGATATAATTCGCGAATAGAGGAACTCATTCCAAGTGTCAGGCAATCCAGGGAGGCACCAATGAATACAATCAGCATAGGTAGCTGGATCAGCTTGCTGCTCGGGCGTCAGCATTTTGCCTTGTCGGATGGTGTGAACAGAGGTGTGTGCATCTTTTCTGTACTCCGATAGGGTGGTGATATTGAGGAAATAAACAGGGACATTGATGGATTGAGTAATATTTGCTGCTACCACAAATAGTCTCTTGTCTGTGCCAACACTTAGCGGCATTGATGTGTTTAACACTGGGGTTGTCTCTTTTGCACATTTTATCCCATCAGGATTGTTCCAATCCAAACTCCTGCAGTGGGTTAACAACTCGCAAACCTTTATTTGACACCAAATGGATAAAAAGCCAAAGGAAATGGGGATTACTTGATATGAAGAGGAGACATGCTCGTGAAGAAGACTTTACTGTGATTGACATCTATATTGTTTTCTACCCACTGTGACCATGTTGTCAAAACTCTCCGATAAGCAACTGGTCTCTCGATCTCATCGTATTCTGTGGCTCCTTCATCGAACGACCCTCGTCTAATATTTGAAGGAAGAATATCAAACATATATGTTGAATTCTGTAAAGCAAAAAATACTCTATCAAGTTGAGTATAATTACTTACAAAACTTTCATGGCGAAAGTATTCATCCACCAAATGTATGTATTGAAGACGAGATAGTCAACATTCTTCCAGTTCTTGCCATGCTTTTCAATTGATTCGGGCATGATGATTCGGTTCAATATACTATGCATGTTTGGGTCATCCGAGTTTGACTCCACCAGAAATGGAGCCCAGTAAAATTCAACTGTAGCATTATAATCCTACATATTCACATGAGAAAATTCAGGAAACAACCTCTTCACAAGCCTTGTGAAGTAGTGGTAAAGTCTGCGTACATTATGTTCTCTACACCCCACTTGTCGGATTCCACCGGGTATGTTAAATTATTACAAAAGCCTCTTTCAAGGGGTACGTATACTGAGAAAAGCCAGCCCAACAACTATCCGTAGATGGTTTAACCACTTCACCTGTATTAGGTGAACTTAAATATACAACCATTCTGTCATTATCTTTCTTAAACATAATCTAACCCAACCAACCAAAGATTAAATATTAAGAAAAAGTAGTCATTAACTTAAAATATTAATAAGACTACTGGGTCATGATTTATAACTTATGAGTTTAAATTACAAGGTCACTCAAAAAATAATATTCAATTTGTTTATCAGATTTTGACTTATACAGAATTTAAGAAAGTAAAAGACATTTGAATCATGTGTTCTTAAGATACCTCAATCCTGAAAACAGACAAAGAGCCAGTCTTGTTTAAGCTTTTTCGGCCTGGAGGAACTGCAGATTGAACCAAACAGACCATGGATTCCCATTGGTTTCTGTTCAGCGAGTCTCCGACAAACATGAGTCTCTTGTTCCTCAGTTTCTCAAGCAGCAACTTTGCTTTAAACCTGTAATTTCAAATATCTCAAAATGTTAATTAAGAAAAATGGACAAATTAAAAAAAAAAAAGAATCAAGAACTGGTTCATACTTGGGTAAAGAACAGTCTCTGGGTTGCCACCTCCAGTTCTGATACATGGAGTCCTGTCTTCCATTCCTCATGCAAGTTACCTGTGCTGTGAGAAACTCACATTCTGGTTCCTTATAAATTGGGTGTGTTACATTGTCATAAACCCATTGCCCTGTAAAAAGATCACAATCTTCTGGTGGCAATTCAATATTCTCCTCTTCTTCTTCTTCGTCGGCCGGCATTTCAATCTTTTCCTTCTCCAGCGTTGTTTCCGGCTCTGCTTCTTGCTTTGTTTCATGCTCTGTTCTTGATTGGACTTTGGTCTCAATTTCTGGAACCCCATTTTCTTGATTAAAAGATACAGTGGTGATATCTTGAGTTCTGGTCATGGAAAATGGGAATTCAGCAATAGTCTTGACGTCTTCATTGTACATGAAGCATCCAAAGAGAAATATGGAGAACACAACAACGAATATGGAAAGATGATTGTTCTTCCGGGCACTCTGCTTCATCTTGAGTAAGTTGGAGGAGAAGAAGACAGGGGTCTTACGGTTACGAAGTGAATACATGAGAAAGGAGTATGTGATGAGGGAAAGATTAATGGTGACAACAGGAAATATAGAGGAAGAGAAGAGTGAAAGATGGACATAATTTTTTATTTTTCTGTTAAGATTTTAATTGGCCAGTTTATTTCAGATTTGGTGAAATGGGGTTTTCTCAAAGTATCAACTGCTGGAGAGTTGTCCTTCTCATCTGCTTCAAACTACTTTGTTCCTCCTACTCCTCCAGCTAACGAACAATTCTTGCATTATATTATATAGGATTTCATTTAATTAGATAAGGGTAACTGATTTTTTTAATTTAATTACTTACTCCGCGTAAAAATAATTATTTACAACTATTTCGTTTTAGTTTATTTAAAAAAGAATAATCTTTGTTTGTTTTGCCAATATTTTAATTTCAGCCCTATTTAAAAAAGGATAACCCCTCCTTCAATCAATTAATAATTTCAGTTAGTTATTAGTTAAGTGTTGTCTTGCTTATTCCTTTTTAGCATTGGTTGTATTATTAGTTGATTGCTCTTCTAGTTTCTTTGTCCTTTGAATATGGTTATTGTTTGTGATTTTACTTGTTTACACTTTGATTATAATTGTATCTTGTCATGACAATTGTGTAGGATGATTTGATTGTTTGTAGAATTTTTCATGATTTTCTTCAGTTTGGTTATTTTTTCACTATACTATTTTACACTATTTTTCTTGAGATGAAACTCTATCTAAAATAACTTGTCTACCTCTAAGATAATAATAAAGTCTGAATTATATCTTTTTTAGATTTTACTTTATAAAATTATACTGAATATATTATTGTAGTACATATTATTCCAATTTTCATTCATATCGTTTTCTATTTTAGTTTAGTCATGGATTTTAAGAATGAAATATATCTTTGATATGGTGATTTTAAATTAAAAGTGTTTAATATACCAAATGTATTCATTGTAAATATAATCCTTATCAGATTAAAGGTGTCATGTGATTCCGATAAGAGGGTGTCACTAAAGATAATTAATATAACACCTATTGTGTCCACTTAAATTGAAAGATCACGATTAAGAAGTAAGAACCATCTCAGTAAGTAAAGATGGATCGATAAACTCAACAACGAGGGTGTCACTAAAGATAATTAATAAGATTGAAATAAAAATTTACTATATATATATATATATATATATATAATACTTTTATATAACAGATTTAAAAAAAGAATACGAAGTGCATCGAGTACCATTATCTGTTAAGAATTTTTTCATTTTCAAAAAATTAAAATTAAAAGTAAAAAGATCCTATCTATTCCAGTACACCTCTTAAAAATATAAAAGATGATTGATGAATGGGAAACTTAAATGCAAAAAGGATTAAGTTGTGGGGTAGACACAAGTTGTTAGCTTGGCCAGCTTTCTAATATATGAAGCAAGTGAATAACAAATACCAGAATAATTAGTCAAAATTAGATATCACCTAAAACATGTTACTCAAAATTATGTGCGCTATTTAATTAGTTAACCTACCATAAGTTTATTAAAGAAATACTTCAGTAGTCTACGTATGATAACTCAAGCATTTAAATCTTTGACGTAGCTTATTCCGATATTCAAAGCAAATTAATTAGGAAAATAATTTTTGAAATGTTCTTTTTTCTTAATAGCGGAGAAAAATAAATCATCTAACCTTTTTGTTTATGTCAGGAGTAAATCTTGATAATCCATGATTTTCGTTAGAGTTGCATATTGTTAAGTTCAATTTTGAAGGTTATTGATTTAACTTATTGATTATCGATTTACAAATATGATAAATCGTTATAGAACAGTCTCTGGGTTGCCACCTCCAGTTCTGATACATGGAGTCCTGTCTTCCATTCCTCATGCAAGTTACCTGTGCTGTGAGAAACTCACATTCTGGTTCCTTATAAATTGGGATCAATTATTAATATTTTACGCGTACAAAATTAACATACCATGAACATGAGAACAATTTATCAAAATATATCAAAGACAGAATGTAGTTATGCACTCGAGTGATCAAGCCCCTTCAATTCCAAGCTTAAAGCCAATATAGTGATACACCATTGTCATTTTATGTACGATAGAATTGTAATTAATTACTCTTGAATTATTAGTTCATCCATTAAAAGAAGTGGAAAAATCGAGACAGGAACTAATAATCCAATAATTATAAAATAATAAACTATTAAAAAGCCAGCAAACCAATAAC
Source organism: Solanum virginianum (assembly GCA_000787875.1). Lineage (NCBI taxonomy): Eukaryota > Viridiplantae > Streptophyta > Magnoliopsida > Solanales > Solanaceae > Solanum > Solanum virginianum. Next base: position 18,613 of record DF366060.1, read on the forward strand.
CTAGTTTTCACCCACAAAAATATTTTTTTTCTTTTTTTTTTTAATTTAACATGAAAGTATCTCTCTCGCAAATAAATTGATTAATAAATGTTTGGCCAACAAAGAATGAAGTTGGAGGGGGTGGATTTTCATAATTATTACATTCCTAGTAATTTCTACGAATAGTTCTGATAAATGGATGGTTAAATGAGCTCTCGCTGTCATCAACAATCCAAGATTAGGAGTTGATGCATCACAAATCATTAATTAATGAAAGGGTGAAAAAAATTAAGTTAATAGGAAATGAAATATAGTTAGCTTTATGTTAGAGAAAAGTAAAGGCTACGGAAGCTTTTGTTCTTGTACACCAACAATCTAATCGATCCTTGCAACGTCTCTGACAGATGGACTCTTATCTTTATTTCCAAGGCAAGACGCCTAGCTCAGGGGCGGAGCTATATTCATTCAAGGGTGATCAGATTAACATCCTTTGTCGAAAAAGTTTTTAGCATATATAAGTTAAATATAGACATTTTAATACATATCAATTTTTTGAACACTCTTAATATAAAAATTATCCACCCATATTCTAAAAGTATGAACACCCTTAACAAAAATGATGCTTCTGCCACTGACCTAGCTTTCTGCAGTTGCATCATCCATAAATTTGTTTTTTTTTAACCATAAATTAAGAAATATGGATAATTTATTTTATAATGTGTGATTTTTATTTTGTGATGAGAAAATAAAACTAATCAATTAATTACAATACACACACACTCTTCTAACACCTATTGTGTCCACTTAAATTGAAAGATCACGATTAAGAAGTAAGAACCATCTCAGTAAGTAAAGATGGATCGATAAACTCAACAACGGTAGTTCATTTTAGTAAATGATTCACAATTAAATACATACACATGTTTAATTTTATTTAATATAATACAATGTCTTAACAAGTTAGCACAAAAATATATGATCTTAAATTTATACATAAAAATACATCATATATATAAACTAGTATTGAGGGATTGCATGTAAGAAGGATGCTGAAGAAATGGAATGAAGGGGAAGAAGAATTGTATTTGCTCTTAATCTGTGAAGGATGAACAATACAACATTTTATATTTGTTCCTAATATCCACACTAGACATCATGGACCTCTTCACATATTATCAATACCTAAGCTAATGTTAACTAACTAATTAACTACCAAGCCATCTAATTAATTGAATGCTAACTAACTCTACAACTAATTAACTAACTTTACAGCTAACACTAATTAGTCTTTCTAATACTCCCCCTCAAGCTGGATGTATTGAAGAGATTCAATAATCCAAGCTTGCTTAGGAGTAAATCATGTTGTGTCCTTCCGAGAGCTTTGGTGAGCAAGTCAGCCTGCTGATCCTTGGTGTTGATGTAGATGGCCTTGATCAGTCCTTTCTGGATCTTCTCTCTAATGAAATGGCAATCGATTTCTATGTGTTTTGTGCGTTCATGGAAGACTGGATTTGCAGCAATCTGCAATGCTGATTTGTTATCACAATAGATGAGTGTTGGTTCTATCAATGTCACCCCTAATTCCTTGTACAAACTTGTGATCCATGCAATTTCAGCTATCAATATAGCTAAACTTTTGTACTCTGCCTCTGTGGAGCTCCTAGACACTGTATGTTGTTTCTTTGATTTCGATGAAATAAGAGAGTCACCAAATTTCAGAACAAAGCCAGTGACTGACCTTCTTGTGGTTGGACAGGCAACCCAATCTGCATCACAATACCTACTCAACTGAGGTTTCTGATTAGAACTCATAAGCAACCCCTTTCCAGGTTCCAATTTGAGATACTTGACAACCCTCAATGCAGCTTGCCAATGTGATGCCTTAGGTTTCTGCATGAATTGGCTCAACAACTGAACAGCAAAGGCTATGTCTAGTCTTATAATAGTAAGGTAGAGTAGTTTTCTAACAAGTCTTTGATATCTTGGAACATCCTCATACAGAATGTCTGGATCAAACTCAATGCTAGTTAGCTTTTGACTGCAGTCTAGTGGTGTCATGTGAGGCTTAGCATTTCCTAGACCTGCTTCAGCTATCAGTTCAAGTGCATATTTTCTCTGGTTCATTACAATGTCTTCAGTGGACCTCATAAATTCAATGCCCAAGAAGTATTTAAGCTCACCCAAGTCTTTGATCTTCAAGTGGCTGTGTAGAGTATGTCAGGTCTCTTCTATCAGTCTTGCATCATTTCTTGTGAGCAATAGATCATCAACATATACTAGAACTATCACCATTCCACCACCCCTTCTCTTGGTGAACAAGGAGTAATCTAGATGACTCTGTGAGTAGCCTGAACTTAAAAGTGCTTCAGTCAATTTTGCATTCCACTGCCTTGAAGCCTGCTTAAGCCCTATAGAGATTTCACTAACTTGCACACAAGATTCTGATCTTTCTCAGCATTGTAGAAGCCTTTAGGTAGTTCCATGTATACCTCTTCAAGTAGGTCTCCTTGCAGAAATGCATTAAAGACATCCATCTGAAATATGTTCTAATTTTGAGTAGCAGCTAATGCTATAATGGATCTAACTGTTGTCATTTTTACCACTGGAGAAAAGGTCTCCTGGTAGTTAATTTTCTCAGTTTGGCTATATCCCTTGGCCACTAGTCTGGCTTTAAATCTATCTATGTGACCATCAGCTATGTACTTGATCTTGAATACCCATTTGCAGCCAACAATGTTCTTCCCTTCAGGCAGTTCAACTATCTTCCAGGTTCCATTCTCCTCTAGTGCCTGTACTTCTTGTTGCATAGCATGAATCCACCTTTTGTCTTTAACTGCTTCCTCAAAGGTCCTTGGCTCAACTTCTATGGAAAATGCAGATAAGTAGGCTTTGTACTTGGGAGACACATTATCATAAGATACATAATTGCTCTGAGAATGATAGTGAGATTTTGATGTTTGGGTCACATAATCTTTCATCCAGATAGGAGGATGAGGAGTCCTAGTAGATTTCCTGACTGGAACTTCCTCACTCCTCATAAATAACACTTCAGTTGTAACAGGTCCATCATCAGGTCCAGCATCAGGCCCTCCATCATCAGGTTCAGCATCAGGCCCACAGGTACCAATTCAACTGAAGGGACATTATCAGATTGATTCACTGGTACTTCATCAGAAATAACCTCTAGTTTTGGCATATCATCACTCATGACCATAGGATCACTTTCTAAGTGTGCATCCTCTGTAGACATAGGCACAGGAAGTTCTCTATCCTCATCATATATAGAAAAATCATCTGATGCTATAACTGGCTCAGCAGGAAATAATGATTTTTGTCTGTTGAGTACCTGTTTGAATAGAAACATGTTCTCCTTAAATACAACATCCCTACTGATGATAAGCTTCCTTTGAGATAAGCTATATAGTAGATACCCTTTCTGTGTTGGTGAATAGCCCATCAGGGCACAAGCCTCAGCTCTGGGAGAAAATTTGTCCTGTTTTATCATCCTGGTTGCATAACATAGGCAACCTATAGTTCTTAAATGATCAATGCTTGCTTTGTGACCATGAAACTGTTCATATGGAGACTTTCCTTTTAACACTGAAGTAGGAAGTCTATTTATCAAATATACAGCAGCTAGTACACATTCTCCCCAAAATCTGATAGGAATGTTGCCCTGAAATCTGATTGCCCTAGCCACCTCAAGTATATGCCTGTGCTTTCTCTCAACCACTCTATTTTCTTGTGGAGTATAAGGACAACTACTTTCATGAATAATGCCAAGAGATTTTAGCAAGCTAAAATACTCAGTTTTAAAGAACTCAGTCCCATTATCAGTCCGTATCTTTCTAACATGCCTATTAAACTGAGTTTTCACTAATGCCAAGAAGGATTTCAACACTGAAAACACATCACTTTTCAATTTCAATAGATACAACCAACATATTCTTGAATGATCATCAACTATTGTTAGAAAAAATCTAAAACCATTATGAGTAGCAATTCTGTAAAGTCCCCATACATCCAAATGAATCAAATCAAAAATAGCTAGTGCCCTAGATATACTCAAGGGAAAAGGCAATGTAGTCTGTTTGGGTAGTGGACAAATAGAGCACTTATTACATTCATCATTATCACTGAAATGTTTATCTATGAACAGATGTTGCAGTACCTTTATAGAGGGATGCCCTAGTCTATTGTGCCATAACAGCTTGTCAGTGGAACATTGTGTCATCAACACTGTTTGATTCCCACTGCTCCCTTCACATTGTAATGCAGTAGGAAGATACAAGCCATCAACTTCCTTACCAATCCCCTTCACCTTTCCATTGAAGAGGTCCTGAAGTACAAAAAACTCAAAAAAAAGTTAACTGAGCAATTCAGTTGTCTGGTCAGTTTAGACACTGATAGCAAGTTATGCTTGAATGCAGGTACCACCAAAACATTATCTGAAACTCTCCTATCACCTGTGCTATAACAACCAGTGTGTGACACTTGTGCAGCCTCACCATTTGGTAAATGCACCATCTTATTGACACAACTAGATGTATGACTTAGCTTATCCAGTTTGTATGTCATATGACATGTAGCACCTGAGTCAACTATCCAATTTTCCTCTCCGTTTTTAATCTTGACCTATGTGCTTTCATATACCTGCTATGTTAGCCAAGTTATCTGATGTCTTGCTTGAGCTTGCCCCTACTTCCTCTCTTTCCAACATATGTAAGATTCTGTTGTGCTGACTTGGGGTAAAGGTTGGTTGTGCTAACAAGACTGAACCAGATTCAATGTTATTTCCCTTTATCACAAGAACAATAGCAACAAAACTATCCCCCAATTCCATCTCATTTATGGCAGCTACATGGTTCACTGCATCCTGATGTCTCCCATTATGCATTAGGTTGACTGATGGCCCTGTCTTCTTCTTAAACTTCCAGTCAGGTGTATAGCCATTTAGTCTGTAACATTCCTTACATGACCCTGAAGCTTACAGTAATCACAAATGTCACGACCCAACCTATGGGCCGTGACTGGTACCCGATGGGGGCACCCAGACAACATAACTGAATCAGATTCCAACAAAAGGTTACTATTCATTTTATACAAATTTTGGCAGAGTTTTCTCTATTTTATTGACTAGACACCTGAAACAAAAGAGTACAGCGAACCAACAGACAGAGTGCAAACATGAATATATTAACATGCGGGCTGACAAGGTCACCGCTGCGGTCCTGCCGCCTAACAAACATAACAGAGATTCACATCGGGACCTGCGGGCAAATCACAGCCTCCGAAGGAACGGGGGTCAGTACAAAAGACGTACCGAATATGTAAGGCAGAA